>JAIPUU010001506.1:0-18254 GCA_020466095.1 Chlorops oryzae
AAAAAAAAAAAAAAATCATTTAAGCCGACACAATTTGAAATGAGCCAATACTGCAGGCTCTCTGAGAAATGCTTTCTAGGGTAATTTTTATCGTGAAGAGGGACGTAACTGTTTTTTGCTAGTTTTTACAAAAAATATAATTCTCACAGGTAGTTTTGTGATTCGCGAACAAATTTCTTGCATTTACCCTAATTGGAGCAAATTTGAAGTTGTGACAGTTTAGATATACTAGTGCGATATGTTCATTGTTTCATAGAAATAACACTGCCGAGGCAGTGAGATTCAGACACAAGGTGTTAAGTGAAAAAGAGCATTATTTATCTGTAAGCACGCCCTGATTGACCATAAAAGTATTAAAAATTTCATGCTGTTTCGAACCACTTAGTTTCGGGGTCTACTTATAAACAGACTTGTATGAAATTGCTTCAAAAAAAGAACAAGACAGACTTTTTCTTTTCATTCTTAAAATGCATTTCTAAAAAATAAGCTTCCCAAAGAAGAAAACTGCTAAAAAAAAAAAAATTATTAATATTAATCTAATCTACTATGAATATAATGTTTTTCTTTACCTTCCCGTCATTTCTAAATACCTACTTAATAAGTGATGACCGCATGAATACCAAAAAAAACTCGGAATTCGGAGACAAAAACTTCCTTGTAGGACGAGTGGGGACAATTGAGACCCTAGAAGTAGTTCTCGAGTACAGGAAAAAGAACTAGTGCGCGAGTGGAGACACGGACAGTAGAACCTAACTAGTGGTAAACTAATGGTAAACGAGGCGTCTACAGTTCAATTTTGCTCACACATTAATCGAATATGTTTGCTGCGCGTGAGTCAGATAGCCCCGTGGCTTAGTGAAAGCGTATTCGCTTGGCAATCTTGAACTGCTCGAGTTCGATTCCTGTTTCTGGCGAAAAAATGTTGAGAAATGGTAATATTCGAAAAAAACCAAAAAGTTTGATAGAATACCAAGTCTTCGCCAATGCAGTCTCAGAACTGTGTGCAAAAATTTGCTCAAAATTTCCGGCCAATTTGAAACCTTTCTTTTTAATAGTGGTATTCAAGCAGCTTTGGAAATTGAAGTGTGGAATTTTGCACCAACAAATTTTGCCCTTTTGTATGAACGGTCCTGCCCTAGTGGCACATTGTAACATCTTTTAAAGGAAAAAAACTTATTCTTGTTGCATAAGGGGTGCATAGACGTTTCAAAAAACATGCTCAGTTGCATAGATGATGCAAAGTTGTTATGAACAACTACTTAAGTTACACAAGCGGTTTGAAAAAACTAAATTTAATTGCATGAACTTTTTGTGTCAAAATGGGTGGAGCTATGATGTTTTAAAATAGTTGCAGTAACTTCTCTTCGGAACTTCCACTTTGTAAGTTGCAAATAGGTTGCAAAGCCGTTTATGTAACAATTATTGAAGTAATAAGTATGCTTCCAAAAAAATGCTTTTTTGACTCTTAAAATATTCCAAAAGCATATTA
This sequence comes from Chlorops oryzae, assembly GCA_020466095.1. NCBI lineage: Eukaryota > Metazoa > Arthropoda > Insecta > Diptera > Chloropidae > Chlorops > Chlorops oryzae. Next base: position 1,490 of record JAIPUU010001506.1, read on the forward strand.
TAAGGGTCAAGAAATAAGTCAATTTTTATAAACACAGCTGTTTATGGTTATGTCTAGTGAAATTGAACAGAAGTTTGGTATTAAATATGGAGTTTAATGAAAACGACAAGGTTATTTGGAGAAAAATAAGAACCAATGGACATTTCAAGGCGAAAAAAAAGGAGCAAGTAATAAATTGCACATTGATCAGCTGTCCTAGATACGACAGAGACGAACGCTCATATATGCAAGCATGTGTGGCTTAATGAAAATAGTACCTGGCCATAAACTTGAAATTTGGCGAGACATAAATGTCTGAAATCCTTGAAAAATAAAACTACATTTGTCTGAGAATTGGAAGAAAAGTACTGTAGACTTAATGCGTTGTCGCGCAACAACTCATTTATGGTTCAGGCCAGGAAAAACGTGTTATAGTGGGTCTATGATTTTAATCTTTGGACCTTATATCCAAAGTTTATCTTCATTAATAACTCCCCATAAAATATAAGAGAAAAATTCCTATCGTTTTTGGTTTTGTTGTAATTTGAAAATAGAAAATTTGAGAATTTTTCAATATTTCTCTTTTAAAGCCTATACTGAGATATGCAGTAAGTAAAGCTCTCATAAGAAATACGTGCAAAAAAAGTTGAAAAGTACTTCGAAGTAAATACTTTACTTTCGCTTATACTGAGTGTCAAGTAATCATGTGCGCAGGGTTGCATGCGACTTGCCTGCTTTACTTCGCCATAGAAATGAACATGTTCATTTTTTATGCGAAGTAAATGCCAGGACAGCTGATTGCGGCACATTTTTCAAATGAAATACTGACACCGACTTCGAAGGTGTTAAATTGTTGGCATACTTTGAAGAATTCAAGAAGCGTGAATATAGTTGTCTCTCTCACACTTTACGACGTTGTAGCGAATTGGCTCCTAATGTGCAAGTAGTTACTGCATATCTCAGTATAGGCTTTTAAGATAAAATTCCCAGGCCCACTATGTCACGATTCTCCTGTCTCAAGCTTGCTACATGTTGGTCCATCTGCGTTCTGCGATAAATTTCTTAATATATGCAAAGAGTGACCATTCGTTGCAGTCCCCCAATTGAGAACTTTATTATGATTTTGAATTCGACAATGATTGTCTTCGAATTCGTTTTGAAAAATATGTCATCATATGTTTCGTCGTATGAATAAATAATTTCGTTGCAAACCTGAATTGCATGCATCAGACTATGATTTTCTAAAACTAAATTCCGGACTTAGCCTCATGAAAGTTATTTTTCGAGCTTGGTCACGTTATTCGTGCATCAGAGAATTCTCTAAGGTTTTAACTTTGCATACTTTTAGGTGCTCTGCTAATGACATTCCATAACCACACTTTTTCTAAACAAGAATAATTTATGCGTATAGGTATTAAGTTATGAATAAAACATCATAATTTTTATTTGATCGAGGGCGCGTGAAAAATATAAGGGGTAGAATGTTAGATTTCACCATACATCTTAAGGGCACCTTAGTTTTGGTTTGAGGAAAGTCGAAATTTCAATTATACATTTTCATAACATGAAAGCATTCACACTATGTATTTGGTTTCTGTCATTCATAAAAGCAAAATAATTTTGAAACACTTTTGCAACCACTTCCTTATTAAAATACTCCTTTTTAGTTTCATAACGAAAGTTTTTTATAACCAAACCCAGAATTATATTTTTAAAGCCAGAATTATATTTTCAGTTTGTTACAACTAAGTATTTGTAACTTCCTTATGCAACTATAAATTTAGTTGCAACAGGCTCCGCCTCTTGGGCTTTTTTGATTCATAAGCGTTACAGTAACATCTCAGTGATCACTTTGAAACTATGCATTTGTTTCATAAGCGTTGCATAATGCCTTATGTAACAACCGGTGCCACTAGGGTGCGAACAACGAGTGCAAGACTTGTGCGATAACATGGCGCAAATTTTGCCCATCAAAATCGATGGGAAATATTTGCCCGGCCGTGGCATTTTTTTCCGTATAAAAAATTTGCACAAATCCAAAATTTGCGAGGGTACAAAAATTGCACACCTGCTTGAATCCCACTTTTTATTTGCTTTTGATTCTTCTTAGGATTTCAATTTTAACTATTTATTTAAATAAAAGAAAAAAATCGGCATTCGCTTTGCCGGGTTCCATTCCCCGGCAGGAGCTACGCGCTACGCTATGAGCTACGACTGCTCGGGCCGGTCCCTCATCTATCAACGTAGTATAGAAAATGTACTGAATTGGCCCTGTTGCCTCTACTTCTGGACTAGTTTAAGCCCGACTGTCGATTTTCGAATGGCACCTCAGAGTAAAAGTTTACAGTTCAATGCATTGGTGGGGAAATAACTAGCGAGTAGTTGATTTGGGAAGAAGTCGAAGAATACTTCTGCACTAGTTCGATTTCCTACAGGGTTTATTGAGAGTTACTAGTTATTTAAAAAATCAATCCTACATAAAATCCATAGTTATCGATAGCTTCAATGAAGAGATGAGAGATGCAAGAACTCGTCACTTTTTATCCAAATGTCCTGAAGTGTGATTAGCGTCAACGAAAAAACCTTTCAACAATCTTCTCCGAACAAATTCGAATTAAGTGAATAAATAATCGTTGTCTGGAGCCCATCGGTGTTAACTCTTAAGCCCTCGATAGCGATTACCACACACAAGGTACCTCCTGAATATGTCTGTCCTTTTTGCAATAACAAAAAAAAAAAAAACAAAAAGAAAAAATAACATTTTTATTGATCCTTTTCGCTTGACAAATATTCGATTTTCTTCGCAGGCCTTTTTGTTTACGACTTCCACATCATTTCAAGGCGATTTTCAGTTGACTTTGTGTGCTCATAAATCATTTCAGATTGATGGACAGAAGTTAATAACCACAAAATAAAGTAATCAATGAGAACCACGCACAAATTGCTTCTCTTTTTCGCCAATCTTTCTCGTTCAGCGAATATTTTCAGTTTCATTTCGATTCCATTTCGTTTGACATTCTTAAATTTTTTCCGTATGAAAATGCATTTAAAAGCAGCCAGCTGAATTAACGATCTATGAAAATGACAAGCGGAAAATGCCATTGCATCCATTAAAACCAAAAAACCTCCAGCGACACGGTCTCTTCAACTTTTCATCCTTTCATGCGACTTAATGCGTTTTTCTTTGCGGTTCGGCTTGCAGGATTTCAGTGTTCTTTCGTCCTACCGAAATCGACCTTTTCTGTTCTTTTCTAGTTTCCTCGCATTTACTTTTTGAACTGATTTTTGAGTTTTCTTTTCGGTTCTTTTTCTTTTCGGACTGTGGAAGCAATTCAAAAATGATTTAAGGTTTTTTAATGGTTTAAATTGTTTTTAAATGGTTGAGAAAAAAAAAACGGTTGGGAGTTTTTCGATTTTTTTTATTTCTTTTTTTTTTTCAAGGTCCATTTTATTTGACTTTGTGGCTTTTGTGAATTTTGGGAAAGGAATGTTGTCGCCTTTGTATCGTTTTGGGAGTTTTCATGCTTTCGGTGAGCTCATTTTGAAGTATTTTATTTGCAATCAACCTTAACTTTATCACAAGTTGATTGTACAGTAAGGGAAAGGGATCAAAAACTTCTAATTTTCCTTTCTTTGACTCAATGGAATATAAAGGTATTATCAAATATCGAGTACTTTCAAGAAGATAGAACCTAAAACACTGACAATTTATTTATTTTTGGGGACATTTCTTTCGTTTCTTAACACATATAGACAAAACTATCCACAGAAGAGCAGTTATAAACATAGACTTTGAATCTTCAGTTTTGACAGCAGTTTCTTTCTATTGAATGTGTTAGCCAGTGACGTCCGGAATTCGACTTCCCAAGCACATGTGTTTGAGAGAAAAAATTCTTCCGACGCAGCAGTCGCACATGTATAGCATATACCAATTTGTCCGCATAGGTTTGGACATCACTGGTTTAAATGAAAAAAAAAAAAAAAAATTAGCAAATGAATCCTAATGAGTCAATGACGACACAGAAAAACCGATTCGAAGGATAATGTTAAGAATAATTGTGATTCTATTCTAATTCAGTATCTAAAATCAACAAGAAAGATACAAGCAGAGAAGAGACTTATACTTAATACTCATCTTTCTCTTACCAGCCCCTCTTGTTGTCAAAAATGTTTTATTTTAATTTTTATTGAACTTTCCAGTCAGATTTAGACACTTTGTAGAGGAAAATGAACAAAATTACTGTGGTTTCTTTCCCAGCAAATATTTGTAGTCTTAAATGAGTCATTCATGAGTCGTAATGCTGAGCATGAGCAATAATAATGAGCTTGTTTAGGATTTGGAAATAAATTTGTCACTCCTCTTGAGAAGGTTAAATTACATGAGTCCAAAATTGTCGAGTCGATTTAAAAATAATTATTTTTGACTTCATTTGCGCTTATATATATGTAAGGCTCGGATTTTGTTGACTTTTATAAATTTAAAGCATACTTTAAGGAGTAAAATTTTTATTTAAGTCACACAAAGTTACGACTCAAGTCGATTCTTAACTTCAATATAACAGGTTGGCTGATAAGTCCCCGGTCTGACACATAGATGGCGTCGCTAGTATTAAATGCATATTATTTTTATATAGTGGCAACCTTCAAATGATTCGTGTCAAAATTTGACGTCTGTAAGTCAATTAGTTTGTGAGATAGAGCTTTTTTGTGAAGCAACTTTTGTTATTGTGAAAAAAATGGAAAAAAAGGAATTTCGTGTTTTGATAAAATACTGTTTTCTGAAGGGAAAAAATACAGTGGAAGCAAAAACTTGGCTTGATAATGAGTTTCCGGACTCTGCCCCAGGAAAATCAACAATAATTGATTGGTATGCAAAATTCAAGCGTGGTGAAATGAGCACGGAGGACGGTGAACGCAGCGGACGCCCGAAAGAGGTGGTTACCGACGAAAACATCAAAAAAATTCACAAAATGATTTTGAATGACCGTAAAATGAAGTTGATCGAGATAGCAGAGGCCTTAAAGATATCAAAGGAACGTGTTGGTCATATCATTCATCAATATTTGGATATGAAAAAGCTCTGTGCAAAATGGGTGCCGCGCGAGCTCACATTTGACCAAAAACAACAACGTGTTGATGATTCTGAGCGGTGTTTGCAGCTGTTAACTCACAATACACCCGAGTTTTTGCGTCGATATGTGACAATGGATGAAACATGGCTCTATCACTACACTCCTGAGTACAATCGACAGTCGGCTGAGTGGACAGCGATCGGTGAACCGTCTCCGAAGCGTGGAAAGACTCAAAAGTCCGCTGGCAAAGTAATGGCCTCTGTTTTTTGGGATGGCATGGAATAATTTTAGCGATTATCTTGAGAAGGGAAAAACCATCAATAGTGACTATTATATGTCGTTATTGGAGCGTTTGAAGGTCGAAATAGCGGCAAAACGGCCCCATATGAAGAAGAAAAAAGTGTTGTTCCACCAAGACAACGCACCGTCTCACAAGTCATTGAGAACGATGGCAAAAATTCATGAATTAGGCTTCGAATTGCTTCCTCACCCACCGTATTCTCCAGATCTGGCCCCCAGCGACTTTTTCTTGTTCTCAGACCTCAAAAGGATGCTCGCAGGGAAAAAATTTGACTGCAAATGAAGAGGTGATCGCTGAAACTGAGGCCTATTTTGAGGCCAAACCGAAGGAGTACTACCCAAAATGGTATCAAAAAATTGGAAGCTCGTTATAATCGTTGTATCGCTCTTGAAGGGAAACTATGTTGAATAATAAAAACGAATTTTGACAAAAAAATGTGTTTTTCTTTGTTAGACCGGAGACTTATCAGCCAACCTGTTAAATTTTTTTTAAAGTTAGAAAAGCGTTTTGAATTTCAACTTCGCTAAACTTATTCGTAAAATGTTAGTTAGAAAATTTTTTGCTCCTTTAAGTATGCTTCAAATTTATAAAAGTCAACAAAATCCGAGCCCTGCATATATGACTACGGCTTGGATTTTGTTGACTTTTATAAATTTAAAGCACACTTTATGGGGCAAAAAATTGTTTCTTACAAAAATTTTGCGAATAAGTTTAGCCAAGGTGAACATCAAACCGCTTTTCTAACTTCATAAAAATTCATGTTGAAGTTAAAAATATATTTGAATCTCAACTTTATGTGAGTTGAACAAAATTTTAACTCCATAAAGTATGCTTTAAATTTATAAAAGTCAACAAAATCCTAGCCCTGTATGACTCTCATATATGTGGCTCTGGGATAGCGCAGAGGATGAGGCAGTTGCGAAAAAGTTCGCTTTTCATTAACTTATTTACCAATCGGTTAATAAAAGTCCTGCAGGGCGGCCTAAGTGGCATCCACTGCAACATACATACAAACAAACATACATGACCTTTATATCCATACCAATAAGTTCCATTTTTGACTCTTGTTGCTCTTATTTACACCTTCTCCCTTGCGCACTCATACTATGCTTCATACTATGCTTCCAAGCTCTATTTTCTGATCACTTGGGATATGTTTTCTGGGCAGCGGATTTTGGTGATATTGCAACAGAAAATATTTAAGTTGAATATCGATTTCATTCGATTACTTTGAGATTTCAGTCTAACTCGTTTGTTTAAGAATCGATTAATTCCTCACACAAGTGAAGATTTCTTCCCACCACTGAAACCTTCAGAATGTTTTTTATTTTCACATGAAAATCAGAAAGCTTCGTTTTTATTGTTTTCTTATTTATCTCATCCGAAGAATTTTATTTCATTAATCAACGTCAAACTTGCGTTGTGGGGTCAAAGTGAAAATAAACTTCTTCAATTGCACAATAAAGTAGATAACTGTGTTTATGGCGAAATAAATTCGTTTTATGCAAATGAATAACTATTATCTCTATAAAAAGAAGAATAACAACTTCCACTTCATGTCACTCCATCAAGATCCTATTTTGAGTGCATTCGCTTCAAGCTTGAGCGACAATTCAATGTGAAGAAATTTCAGTTTTTGTTTTTATATTCATGTATCAACATCATCAGCGTTGCCAGATGAGTTTTCTTGCAAAATGGGTTTTTTTCTTCTAAAATTAAGCAGAATATTCGGGATTTCATTGCAAAGGCGAGGCAAGTTTTAACGGATTTTTTTTGAAGAAAACATGAAGACTTTCCCGAAAAGCCTTTCTTTTTATGGCTTTTGTGACCGCCTTCCGGGACTCTTATCAATCTTAGTGGTTTAATACTAAGTAGTTGGATTGTGTCATATTTTCATACTATAGTAAAGCAACCATGAATTTTTTAATACAAACCTTTGAAAAATGTTGCCTAAAAATTGGGAAATCTTATTGGGAAAATTATTGCAGGAAGACATTTTTAAAACCATAAACTTTTTCATATTTTTAATGATTGAAATATTGGAAAAAAGAATTTCTTAAATACTGTCGGAGGTAGTGGCGGATTTACCGAAAAGGCAACATAGACAGCTGCCTAGGGCGGCGAATTCTGATCGTCAACGCATTAATAAAAGGCGAAAATAAGACTGCTGTTTTAATCCGCTCCTGGTCAAGGATGCCTCGCTTGAACCCCGATATTGCGTGAACACATGGGCTTATATAACAGATTTTGCTGGTATTCTTCATATGCCCGAGAATGCCAGTCAAAAATCATTAGAAGAACGTAATATGCCTGCCCCAGGTAGATCGAAATTGCTCAATTTAAAAAAATATCAGAACAAATTTGAAATATGAAGTTGAGGCAATTTAAATTTTGTTCTGAAATTCCTCAATTTCGATCTACGTGTGGCAAACATTTATGAAGCAAACATCCTTATTGAAATTTATTTAAAAAAAATATTTAAAAAAAATTGAACTTGTCTCAAAAAATAAATATGTGTGGAAAAAATTTTGAACCAAACAAAGAAAATTAAATAAAAATAGTTAACCCTCTAATACTTCAGATTCCTCTAAAGTTTTTATTAGTTTTTTTTTCTGGTAATTTGTTCGAAAAAAGTCCGTCTAGAGACGGAGCCAGGAATAAGAGGGTTAAGCCTTGACAATGTGAACACCCTAGGTAATATAAACAGACCTTACAAAAAACTATTTCAATTATAATTGAAACAAACCGACATTTTTTTAAGACAAACTTTGAGCCTAAAGAAGCGGGACATGTGGCAACGCTGATCTTAATTATTTTGAAGTTCCAGAGTGCAGCAATTCGCTCGCTTGAGAAGAAAGAAAATAAAACTGAAATCGTTTTATACTTAGAGCTTTTAGTGGCACTTTATTATGAGTATAAAAGCGCCATAAGAAGCCTCCCCGTCTTTGCTGCTTACTCTATATGTTAACATATTAACTTCCGAGCTTAAGCAATAAAAGTACTTTTCCCTCCATCATTTGTCAAATTAAATCCACATCATGTGTCAAATGCATAAAGCTATAAAAATGAAGTAAAATTCGTTGCATAGAGTTTCGGGCTTTATATTTCCTCACTAGAAAATTCCTAATTCCAATGCGAACGAAATTTGTTGCTTGCCGTGAACGTTGCAAAGGCGAACAAAGATGAATATCCTTTAAGCTGTTGAGTCATTCGTTTGAAAAGTTCGCTACGCTAAATTAAAAAGCGTGCTTAGCAAGAACGAGAACGAAAACGAGAGAACAGCTCGAGCTCAAATGAATGCTTTCTACATTTTAAACTCGATTAAGCAGACAATTTTTTTTTACTTAACGCAAACCGTGACGAGAGCCTGAGAAAGGAAAAAAGAATTTACAATTTTCTTCTAGGTTTTTCTAAACAGAGTTTTTCTTCTCAAGCGTGGAGCTGTGAGACCAAATTCTGTGGTTTCTTGTCGTTGAGGCTTTTGAAAAGTTTCCAAATGAAAATCTTTTTTCAATGCGTTTAAAGGAAATCTAGGAGCCCTTTTTTTTCTAGCGATGACTTGAGGATTTTTCGTTTTTCCTTTACCAAAGAATTCGATTTAAATGTTTCTCTTTGGATTAAATTCCACTTGTTTTGTTAGCTCTTCTTGCAGTGATTGCTTGTTTACATAGCTTTTCACAACTACTAAATGTGCATAAACAGTGAGGACATCTTCAAATATTGGTTTTACTTGTTCGTTATATGGAACGAAAGTTTCTGTCCAATACCAGCACTGCAACCTCATATTAAAGTTCAAATTTGGAGAAACTTGGAATAAAAGTTAAAAATTAGCACAACCAGGATTTTCTTAAGTCATTAATTTTCATCCTGAGGAATTCTTTGTTAATGGTTATGTCGTGACGCTTCGTTACATGATGAATACGTCTTGAAATCGGGAAGTTCTTAGTGGCCACGATTAAAACATGCCATTGCCAGAGGTAGGTAGCGACGATGCAGCTGGGAAATTTTGTTCTTTCTCCACAAAAAACAAATTGATAAAAAGAGAGAGAAAGATAGAGAGAGAGAGAGAGAGAACGATACAGAGAGAGATAGAGAGATGTAGAGAGAGAGAGAGAGAGAGAGAGAGAGAGAGAGAAAAAAGAGAGAGAGAGAGGTAGAGAGAGAACTAGAAATATAGAGAGAGATAGAGAGAGAAAGAGAGAGAGATAGAGATAGAGAAAGAGACAGAGAGAGATAGAGAGGGAAAGAGAGAGAGATAGAAAGAGAAAGAAAATATAGAGAGAGATAGAGTTAGAGCGATATGCAGATACATAGAAATAGAGGGAGATAGAGAGAGAACGAGAGAGATCGAGATAGATAGAGAGAGATGGAAAGAGAGAGCAATGCTGACACCTTAAGTCTAAAGATGACTTGAAAATTTCATTGTTCTCTTAAAGCTTTTTCGGTTCAGTTAATCCTTCTTTTAGGATTTGAAAGCTGGGTTAAAGTTTTCGTATACCTATTAAAACAACTCCCAGAAAAAATTCCAAAGGATCAATTGAAAAATGCCATTTTCAGATGATAGAGTTTAAGTACCGATTTTTTAATTTATCGGCATTTCTGTCACATCCCTAACTGAGAATTATTTCTCCCCGATTAACTTTATTTTGTGTACATAGCAAAAATTTTAGAGCAAATACCTTTCCCTTCAGACCTTTGCTCTGTTCCTTTAGGTTCTGATCTGCGCTTTTCTGTTCTATGCACTTTAAGTGTTTTATTTATAGAAAAATATTATAGAATGACCTCCTTTCAAAATTCTTCCCCTTGGGTTATTTGCAATCGAAAGAAAATTTATTCAGATGTCTATGTATATTTGTATGTGATTAAGACAAAACATCTTTCACACACACACACACAAACGCATGCAAATGACTTAATGCATTATCGCTTAACGATGCAAACTTAGACAATCATTTAATTCGAGCTCTCAAGTGCATAAATAATTTATTCTTAGAAGGGAAAAATCTGATCTAAGCAGTGCATGAAAGTCCTTGTCTCGCATAGAATGTTTTAACCTTGTTCTGAGTGTGTAATTGTAGTTCTTCCATTCTCTTTCGCAAAAGCTGCTTACGAACTAAGGTTATTGCAAAAGCAACCGAGCTGAAGAAACATGCAAAACTTATGTAAATGACTTTTTTGAAGCGTCAATGTGAACAAAAAAAATCGGGTCTAAGGATTTCGATGTCTGTGAATGAGAGCGTGTGATTTTCTTAGAAAGAAATAACGCTTACGGGAAAAATCTTCTGAGACAAAAAAAAAGGGACAATGAACGCACATACATACAAAAATACACGAGTATTCAACAAGAAGGCTAGTAAAAAGAAAGGAATAAAAAGGTCCTTAAGAAGACCTTTTTAATAAAGTAAGAGAATATGAAATATGTTTGAGAGGGAAAAAAGAAAATTCCTTCATCTTAGAAAAAAACGAAAATAAAACAAGAAAAAACGGACGTCCTTTGCTGATCGCTTATCTGCGATTACCGTCTTCTTACGATTTAATCACAATATGTTTTTCAATGACGGAATAAATGAACGAACACTTCTGGAACTCTGCCGAAGGCTGCTGGCTAGTGCAGTGCTTTTGAAAAGCTAAGTGTTTTATACTAGGCGAAATATTATTATTATTATTTGAGTATTGCTCTTTAATAAATTAAGACGCAATCTTTAATAAAAAAGTAGGAGGCGCTAGCTTCTGAGGCTATCGGATCTAAGGCGAATTAATATTGCAGGAAAAGTAAGAAAAACCTCCCAAAAATGTACAGATTTATTGGTCCGTAATGAGTCCGAAAGAGCTCGCATAAATCATTCAAAAATTTTTTTTTAAATATGAAGCTCAAAATTATGAGTTCGAAATGAGTCTGCCTTCAACCCGATTGTTTTTTAAAATATAAGAGATTCCGAAATGTGCGTCCCAAATGAGCCCAACATGAGTCCGAAATATTTACAATATATGAGGTTCAGAAATATAAGTCCGAAGTGAGTCGGAAATATGTAGAAAAAATAAATAAAATGTTGTCGCTTAAGCTTGTTAAAGACAACCCGAGCAGAACACAAGAATGCTTTGCAACCAAAATCAGTTGCTGAGTAGTCGTAAAAAGGAGTTTCATGAAACCAATCCAGTTGCCGAGATGTCAAAACAAAGGTTATCTGTAACTTCTTTTTTAAGGAGTCACACATAACTATATTTATTGGTTACAAATTATATGAATTGAAACTGCGAATCACTGTCGAGTTTCGAATAAGTTCAATGCAACCGAATCAGATTTTTGTTACTGAGCGCGTTCAAGAAACTGGTCTGTGGCAAGTAAGAGTAGGCCCAAAAGGGTTTCATTCAATTCTTATAGCGACAAAAAAAAACTTGTCATTGTAGCCATGCGTGAGTCTGTTTTATAGCTATCAAGTTATTTCATACTGATTTTAGTACATTTGTGTGACCAATAGTATGTTGTTAGTTTATTTCCCTAGTGGCACATTGTAACATCTTTTAAAGGAAAAAAAATTATTTTTGTTGCATAAGGGGTGCATAGACGTTTCAAAAAACATGCTCAGTTGCATAGATGATGCAAAGTTGTTATGAACAACTACTTAAGTTACACAAGTGGTTTGAAAAACTAAATTTAATTGCATGAACTTTTTGTGTCAAAATGGGTGGAGCTATGATGTTTTAAAATAGTTGCAGTAACTTTCTCTTCGGAACTTCCACTTTGTAAGTTGCAAATAGGTTGCAAAGCCGTTTATGTAACAATTATTGAAGTAATAAGTATGCTTCCGAAAAAATGCTTTTTTGACTCTTATAATATTCCAAAAGCATATTATAAGGGTCAAGAAATAAGTCAATTTTTATAAACACAGCTGTTTATGGTTATGTCTAGTGAAAATTGAACAGAAGTTTGGTATTAAATATGGAGTTTAATGAAAACGACAAGGTTATTTGGAGAAAAATAAGAACCAATGGAATGAAAAAGTAATAAATTGCACATTGATCAGCTGTCCTAGATACGACAGAGACGAACGCTCATATATGCAAGCATGTGTGGGCTTAATGAAAATAGTACCTGGCCATAAACTTGAAATTTGGCGAGACATAAATGTCTGAAATCCTTGAAAAATAAAACTACATTTGTCTGAGAATTGGAAGAAAAGTACTGTAGACTTAATGCGTTGTCGCGCAACAACTCATTTATGGTTCAGGCCAGGAGAAACGTGTTATAGTGGGTCTATGATTTTAATCTTTGGACCTTATATCCAAAGTTTATCTTCATTAATAACTCCCCATAAAATATAAGAGAAAAATTCCTATCGTTTTTGTTTTTGTTGTAATTTGAAAATAGAAAATTTGAGAATTTATCAATATTTCTCTTTTAAGATAAAATTCCCAGGCCCACTATGTCACGATTCTCCTGTCTCAAGCTTGCCTACATGTTGGTCCATCTGCGTTCTGCGATAAATTTCTTAATATATGCAAGGAGTGACCATTCGTTGCAGTCCCCCAATTGAGAACTTTATTATGATTTTGAATTCGACAATGATTGTCTTCGAATTCGTTTTGAAAAATATGTCATCATATGTTTCGTCGTATGAATAAATAATTTCGTTGCAAACCTGAATTGCATGCATCAGACTATGATTTTCTAAAACTAAATTCCGGACTTAGCCTCATGAAAGTTATTTTTCGAGCCTGGTCACGTTATTCGTGCATCAGAGAATTCTCTAAGGTTTTAACTTTGCATACTTTAAGGTGCTCTGCTAATGACATTCCATAACCACACTTTTTCTAAACAAGAAAAATTTATGCGTATAGGTATTAAGTTATGAATAAAACATCATAATTTTTATTTGATCGAGGGCGCGTGAAAAATATAAGGGGTAGAATGTTAGATTTCACCATATATCTTTAAGGGCACCTTAGTTTTGGTTTGAGGAAAGTCGAAATTTCAATTATACATTTTCATAACATGAAAGCATTCACACTATGTATTTGGTTTCTGTCATTCATAAAAGCAAAATAATTTTGAAACACTTTTGCAACCACTTCCTTATTAAAATACTCCTTTTTAGTTTCATAACGAAAGTTTTTATAACCAAAACCCAGAATTATATTTTTAAAGCCAGAATTATATTTTCAGTTTGTTACAACCATATATCACTATATGTGGCACTCTACAACAACTATGCTTGTTGAGTTGAAGTAGGCCCCCGTTGCATGCATTCTTATGGCAAAAATCAAAAACGTAGCACGCCCCCGAGAAATTCCGGGTCCGGTCTAACAAATCTTTTCAAATCTTGTAACATGTACCAAAATGTTTGGTATAACTCATATACATGTGTAAGTGTTCGTCAAATATTTTTTGTTAAAACTCATTTTTTTCGACTAAAATATGGTTTTTTATATAATATCAAAAATCTTTACGTGAAATTTTCCTTTTGTTCTTCAACAACGCTAAAGAAGAGCACTCATGCGTCGAATATGACCGAATGTTTGTTTACAAAACAGAACAGCTGATATGAACTTTTCAGTGATGTAGAAAAAATTCTAGCTCGATACCAAACTAATGGCTCAAGTACTTTATAACAAATCATGCTAAAATGAATACAAAAACTACTTATTTTTTGAGCTCCTCTCTTGAAAAGGGCACAGTATTGCATAATCTTTCATCAAAAACCTAAAAGGTTGTATACTAAAAAGAAAACATTAAAAAATTTCAACGCAAGAATGCTTAGTTACAAAATTGAGTGAGTACTCAAAACATTCTAGCATCACTAATTCGGTTGTTGTTGGGAGTGCCACATATAGTAATATATGGTTACAACTAAGTTTTTGTAACTTCCTTATGCAACTATAAATTTAGTTGCAACAGGCTCCGCCTCTTGGGCTTTTTTGATTCCATAAGCGTTACAGTAACATCTCAGTGATCACTTTGAAACTATGCATTTGTTTCATAAGCGTTGCATAATGCCTTATGTAACAACCGGTGCCACTAGGGTTGGCGAATCATAGCAGCAAACACATGTCTATAAAATTTTTTTTAAACATAGATTCGATTCAAATAAGCGAAAAAGTAGGGCTTGAACGAGATCGTAGAAAAGGGTCAAGAAAAACAAATTTTTGCGGGTTCTTCTACAACAATAGTGCAGTTTAAATTAGCTGCTTGGTACCCATGTAGCTACTCAGTGCTTAAAAATCAGTGTTGTCCACATAATATTATGTAAAAAGTTTAAATGATGCATATTCAAACTTATTTCGTGCACACCAAAGCATTTACCTGAATTTGGCGCCATTGTTTTGCATATCGCACCCCGGCAACTAAGGAGACACAACTCAAAATTTGTAATTTTTCAGAAAATACTAACAAATGTATTTGAGCTAATAAAACATATTTGTAAAATAAAACGCTTTTTTGCGAAGAAGAGAATTGATTTTAACACTTTTTAGAAAAATAATTGTCTTTGAGTTATGTTCCTATTGATACATTTTTTTACCAAATTATTTCTGTATTATTTTTGGTGATGACTCTTTGATGATTTAAAGTTGAACAAAAAGAACCGAATTTTATCATTAAAAGGGCACAGCATAAAATTTAATTCAAATCAAATAATCAAAAAAGCACTAACTCAAAATGAGTCCCTTTGTCAATGCCAACAAGTGATCAAATCATTGCAGCAAAAAAGACATAATGGTGTTTATTGCTATTTACAATACCAATAATGGAGTATAACTTATTGTATAGGTAGACATGTGACTTATGAAAAAGATTCAAAATTTTGAGTTGTACAACTTTAGTTGACGGGGTGCGATATGTTCCAGCACAAAACAAACAAACAAAAAATATACTTCACACCATTCATTTTTTGGCTAGCACAATTGCTAGTTATCACAGACTGGCATAATGGCATGTCACAAATGTCGGAGGCGACCTACTGGCACGAGAAACATTACCCTCTTTCTGTCGCAGTCGGGCAAAAAATATTAGGGTTTTGAGAAACGGAATAACTTATACTTTTAAATATTTATTTTGCATTTAAAAATAAGAAATGTATGGATAATCCTTTGAAAATTTCAACCCTAGGGTTCTCACAAGATATAACGAACATATCACTTTTATAATAAAAGTTTTCGCAAAAGCGGCGGAAATCTAAAAAATTGCGAATAATTAATATAAGGAATAATGATATGTATTTCTTTGTTTGAGCTTGAGGTCATATTTTCGTTTTTATTTTAAACCTTTTTTCCTTTCAACCAATATTTCGTCTTCCATCCGAAGACATCATCAGGGTTTTTATTTTTCTTACACTGTAATAAGACATTAATTTATATAAACAAATATACATTACACATAAAACATTTTCAATAACACTCACTGAATTTAAATTACATTTTGTTTAGAAAATTTATGTTTAAACAATATTCCAAAAAATATTTTTTTTTTTGTTTGTTTTTGTCCACCTGTAGGTCAGTGCCTATCCACGTCATTCTCCTTACTGTTTTTTCTTTTTGTCCCTCTCAATTTTCTTTATCAAATGTCTGTATATGTGTGCGATATTTTCGGTGTCACTTTTGTAATTAATTCTCTTCTCTATTGGTATGTTGTTTATGTGGAGCATCTCCAGTGTTAGTCTATTGTTGTGTTTTCTCTCTCTTTGTAAGATTCTCACTGTATCGAACTGTGGTATGTGATCGTTTTCTTTACAGTGGGATGCGAGTGCTGTTTTTTGGTTATTATTTTCCTTTTTATTCTTGATGTCTGATTTATGTCCTGCTATCCGCGTTTTTAGTTTGTTTTTTGTTGTTCCTACATAAATTTTGTCACAGTTTTCACCCACTTTTCCCCCGCATTTGATTTCGCATATTACGTTGTTCTTTTCCATTTTGTCAATTTTGCTTTTCGTGTTCGTGAAAAACCCTCTTGATAGTGTTGTCCATTCTGAACGCTAATTTTACTTTTTGTTCGTTGTGTAATTTTCCATGTTCAATTCTTCTGATAGTCCTGGGATGTATGTCATAGCTTTATATATTTTGGGTGTGTTGCTTGAGTTTTGTTTATTTTTGTTCTTGAATAATGTTTAACTAATTTGGGCGATTAAATATTCAAATTTTTTTTTTTTTTTGCGATTGCACAAATCCTTGATGTGATAAGAGTTTTTATTGAGGTCTTTAATCTCGCAATAGCTAAATTCCCCCAAAAAGGGAAGATTGCCTCATATGGGCAGCACTTATTTTTGTGGAACCGATGAGAATAGTAAGTAACCGATTTAGTCGTAGTTCTACTTCAATCGCACTAGTGTAGCCACTGAACAGTAGCTATTAGGTTGCGAATCATTCCTATGCAACCTTAACGGTTTCTATAGTGTTTGAAAATAGCCGTTGCAACTGATTT
>JAIPUU010000521.1:0-17688 GCA_020466095.1 Chlorops oryzae
AAGTGCCGTAAAGAGTTTCTGTAAAAATTTGAAAAACAAAGATTTTTATCACGTTAAGTGAGGTCTTACTGTTTTTACACTTAATTATGACTAGGAATTTCTTTTTAACATCGCTCAAGTCGATGTATACATAAGAATGCCCTATCGAAACTTATAAAAGCCAGATATCTCGAAAACTAATTTGGAGTCTTACAGTCAAGAATATTTTGAACAAGCCCCGGTTTACGTTTCAATTGAACTAAAATCTTCCAAATCAAAAGCATTATTAAGCAGAGAATAAAATCAAAAGAACTGAGAATACAGTAGGGACTCGAGAACCGTAACTTGCATATTTTTGTATTTTTTTTTAGACAAGCTTAGGCGCAAAATGATACTAAGTGGAAATATAACAGGAATTGGTGGCTAAACTCCGAAATTGTCAAAACAAAAACTTATATATATATTAACAAAAAAAACGAAAACAACAAAAAAACAAACAAAAAAAACATAACATTATTAAATAAAATTGTTTTTTGAATTGAAAATAACAAACGTGATAAAAAAAATCGAAATTCGAAATTTGAACAAATTGATGGATTATAACTAAGTTTGTATATATATATATACATATATAAATATAAAAGAGGAAAAAGAAAAAATGGAAATTGAAAACATATATTAAAAACAGCATAGATAAAACAAACAAAAAATAATTAAAGACTCCACGCCTAACTTTAAGGATTCATAGTATTTGTTATTCTAAAAAGTAATAATTGTTACATTTGCATATGGTTTTATAAAATTTGAGAAAAACAAATATATTACGATATAATAGTAGAATTGAGAAAAAGAAAAAGAAAAGAAAAAAATAATAAAAAAAATACATACATTTATATATATAGAAAATTTAAATTGAGAAAAGAATAAATATTCAAAACAATAATGTTCATTCAAAAATTTTGTATAATTAATTGTAATAAATTGTAATAATTAGCTTGGTTTAAGCAAAGAATGGTATTCTAAAATTTTGTAATTTGTAATAATTTATTTTGGTTTTAATCAAAGAATGGTAGTTTACAAATTAGAATGACTAATATTTTTAAGTAAACTTCGGCATCCGCTCTGGTAAATATCAACATGGCTGATCAACATAACAACAAAAGAGGCAGCATAAGGCAACCGTCTCAATTGCCCAACAACAACTCCCGGCACCAAGATGTCATATTGCCAGCAAAAATATAAGTCAGTACATCAGCCCAATGTCTCGTAAACAGCAAAGTATTCGGCAGAAACATTTCACAGTCACGGTGCTCGCGACTCCGTTAAAAGGGGCAGATTTGGCAGACTCACGAGCTACTGGTGGATGAAAAACTACAATCTAAATGCATGCATCAGGTATCCACAATTTCCCAAGCTGAATTTATTTACAAGTTCGAATGATATTTGCTGCAACAGCGGTTTTTGGGAGTAGCAACAACAAGTTTTTCAATGCGGTATCAAAACAATAACTCGAAATTGAAGTCAATGATCCATAATCGCGTATGCAGTCGAGAGAAGTACTCAAAAACAACACCAAGGCATAATTAAGAAATATCGTCTTGAGAGCACGAATAACATCTCCATGCTCTGAGGGTTAATTCCGTCACGATAAACGCGACTTCTTCAAAAGGAGGAGGGATGTTGTGAGTTACAACATACGAGTACTCACTGTACTACCTAGCGTGAACTGATCGATAGAAAGAGTCGACCGTTTATGCAAGACCAGCGAATAACAGACAGAAGCGAACAAAAGAAATGCAACGTCAGCACCAGCTGATATACGAAGTCATAGAGAACAGCGAAATTGGGCTATAGTCGATTCCACAACAACAGTTCATCATTGCGGAAGTGTTCCAGATTTGGCGAGAAAGTGCAACCTAAGCACTTTCTCCTTATAAAAGGGAAGAATCAACATCGACAAGTAGACTCCTGATTTAGTATTTAAAGTCTCAACTCCGGTGCACGTACTCACCCAAGGGCCACGACAGCGGAGCGTAGACTTAATTGTTAGATAGGGAATTAGGAAAGTCCTTTCGAGTCAAACAGGAGCTAGAGTAGGATCGAAACATTGTAATTAATTTTAATAACAAATAAATTAATAAAAGAACTTAAATGAATTCTCTGTGTCCGGAGTATTATTTAAAAAGTATAATTAGGTCTGGGTATTAGTCTGGAGGAGCCAGACTGATACATTCCCCTAATAAGCACAACACCCATCCGAAATTAAAAATAGTTCAAATGACCCTTCCTATGAGGTAGATCTTATTGATATAGATCTTTTCGACTACCAAGCCATAACTATCAATTCCAATTTGCCTGTTTTCAAAATAATTATTGGTTGACTTGGTCGCATTTGGTTTTGTTATTTGTCATAAGCATGTTAATTTGAAACCAGAAATGCTATATTTATAAAATTTATTCCACGAATTTTTGATCTGATGAAAATGATTGCTGATTTTTCAAATAATCCAAAATTTCAAAGATCTGATTTTTGAGTGCCTGAATATTCCAAAATTTCGAGATAAAAATTTTTGATTGTCCAATATTCAATAACTCTCACGTTTAAATTTTGTGTTTTTTTTTAGTATTCCAAATTTTAAATTTTATTATTATTTACTATATGTCAATTCATATTATTAGAATTTGAATTTAACAATATCACACAAATCGAAAATGTTAAATATGAAATTTTTTGAATTTTCATTAATCCATAATCATAAAATGAAAATCTCTGAATGTACTATAATCTGAAAATCAAAATTTAAAATTTTTTTTCCCGATTGCACAATTAATAAATTGAACTTTAAAATAAAAAATTTAACGCTTTGTTACTTACGAAATTGAAAATTTTAAACGACAAACTTTTTTATTAAATTTAATTTTTTTTTACGTTAATCAAGTAAATATAACAATAAAAAAACAAAATTTTTGTAAATTCCCTTTTATAAACGGCAGTTGAGTTTCCCAATTATTTTTTTTTCCTTGAGTCTTCAGCGTTGCAGACCGAATTTTAAAAATAAATTTTGTAATAACTGAAGCTTTCAAAAAAAAATAAATAAAAAAAAATAAAATAAAAAAATAAAAAAATTTTTTAGGTGTTAGAAATTTGAATTTTTTAAATTCCGCATTTCACAACAATTAACGGTAAGCTATTGCACCCCGCTTTGAACTTACCCCTTTCCAAAATAATGAGCGCAACTATTGTCCTCTTTATTTTGGCGTGGGAGGTGGGAAAGCCACCAAAATTATTTAATTAGCCTTAAGTTTGACTTTTATTGAGGCTCTAACCGGGCCTATCAGTCGAAAAATTATGTTTTAAAATTTTTTAAATTCTTTGGTGGAACCTATTGGTGCGAAAATATTTTTTTTATAAGGTCCAAATCCTTCCTGGGCCTGGCAGGGCCAGCAACATAAATTTTTTTTTACATTTTTTCTGGTCACAATCCCGAAAAGCTCCTGCTACTCCGAAAAAAATTAAATTAAAATTAAAAAAATTTTTTTTAAAACAATGTGTGAATAAAAAAAATGCATTCAACGCCTTTTAAAACCCCAATTTGAAACCCTTAGTGGGGTCAAAAGCCACTTTTTCCCTACCCAGCCGTCCCGAATTTGAAGCCTAGTTTCCTTCTTTTTTTTGTGGGCGTGGCTGGGGGGCCCAAAATTTTTTTCAATTTCTTGTTTGTAACCTATGTTGGAATTTGAATTCAGCCTTTTACTTAAACAAAAATTCTTTTGCGTGGCATTTCCCAAAATTTTTTTCCCTACACCCTTTTCATTTGCCTTGGAACTAAGTTGCGAAAACTTTACGCCTTTTTTTCGAATTCTTTTTCCATTTTCGGGCATGGGCGGGCACAAAACTAAACCCCACGCTGGTATAATAAAAAAAAAAAATTTTAAACTATTGTAAAGGAAAAAAAAGAAGAAGATCGCTTCGAGCGAAAATCTGTGCTGCAAGAAAGTGAATTTAATATAAGTTTCAAAGTTTTTGTGGATATAGCCTTTTTTCTATTCCTAAAGGAAATAGCAATTTTTGTTGTTAAGGCGGTGTGAAAGTGAAAAGGCCATTGAACTGTTGTTGGGGACCGCCATAGTGAGTGTGAGCAACCGACGCAAATAGAATAAGGAAGCTGCTAGATGAAAATTCTTATCCTGTGAGTATTCGCAGAACTTATATTTATTTTTTGTATTTTTGCGTTTTATATCTTGGCAAGTCATATCATGGAGGAGCTTAAAGATCAGTGACACAGTTGACAGGCGCGGTTAACGCATTAATAGAACAAGTCAGGAGCTCCGAAAGAGAATAGGTGCTTTAGAAAATGTAGAACGTCCAGCACCTCCGGTTGTCGATGCCGGCGTCGTGATAGCAGCTCCTAGACCTCCTCAGACTGAGGAAGAGCTGAAAAAATTTCTAAGCTCCCTGATTGCTTCAAAGAGCTTCGCACGTTCGAAGGAAATCCAGCCCAGTACATCTCGTGGGTTCATAACGTGGAGGAAATTTTGAATGACTATGAAATCGTGAGATCAAAACCGATATACAGAGCTATTTTGCAGAGCGTGAGAGGAAAAATAAGGGATGGTGCAGATGCTGCCCTTGTTTCTTACAACATCTTCGACGATGATTGGCCTACTATTAAAAAATGCCCCTCTTTGCACTACGCGGACAAGCGCGACCTTCGGACCTTAGAGTATCAGCTAGTCGAAGCCTATAGAAACAGGGCCCTGGACGTATAATATTTGTCCGCGGGTTGGATGGCAATCTTTCACATTTCAATCCAGAGAGGCATATACCTCTTGCCTCGACATCCAAAATCTGAATGTAAGGCGTTACCCGATTCACCCCTTAAGGATTCCCAATTCAATAACAATTCCGGTTAACCAAATGAGCAGAACCGAAACAAGACAGAATCCACCACCAAGAAGATTCTCTTCTAATGGTTTCCCCCAAAATGCACCCAGAAGATCTTTTGATAATAGATTTAATAGTTATCCCCCACCTAGGCCAACAGCTCCAAAACCCAGTGAAAAAAAGGACGTTGATCAATCAACGCAAAGTTAAAATGTTAACTATATAATAGGCCGCAAAACTTCCAAAATTTTAAAAGAAGGGGGTCATCTTTGAATACGCCTATGAAATACCAGAAAATTTTCTAAACGGTCTCGGCAGAAGAGGGCACGGGAGAATCGCCTGCACACAGAGAATAAGTAGCGAAGGAAGCCGGCGAGGCCCAGAAAGACTCTCAGAATGAGCCTTGTTCAGACGAGCTAAATTTTACAACAGGAGCCTCGTTTCAGGCGTACCATATCTAGAATACCGTACAAATGAAATTTGCAGATTGAAATTCCTTGTCGACACTGGAGCTAATAACAATTACATCATCCCTCCGTAGCAGAAAATCCTACTCCAGTTGAGAACCCCTTCGCGGTGAATTCGGCTGCAGGAAAGATAAAAATAAACGAAAAAGTTTCCGGAAAATTTTTTGATTTTGTTGATCGAATGTAGAGACCACGTTTTTTGTACTCCCAGGCCTTGAGTCCTTTGACGGATAATAGGTGATGACACGCTTCGCGAGGTTAAGGCCGTTCTCGACAGGGATCTCAATCTCCTTATACTCAAACCCGATATAGTTATACCCCTGAAACAAAAGTTAGCGCTAGAAGTAAACACGATACAGATTCCCAGTTTATAAATTTCAAAAATGACCGAAAACGATCTTCAGTCATTATTAGAAAAATATAATGATTTATTTGGGCCACTCGACGGAAGTTCAGTTGTGAATACGAAATTTCGAGCCGAAATTGAAACTAGCACGCAAGAGCCAATTTACACGAAATGCTTCCCTTACCCGGCCAACATGCGTGAGGAAGTTGACATATAAATTGACGAGCTTCTTCGAGAAAATGTTATCTGAAAATCCGATAGTCCCTAGAATTCACCAATTTGGGTGGTACCTAAGAAAGCGAAACCAAATGGAGAAAAACAATATCGCATGGTGGTCGATTTTAATCATCTGAACGCAGTAACGGTTCCCGACACTTATCCCATTCCGGACATTAACAGTACATTAGCTAGTCTTGGCCAGGCAAAATTTTTCACAACTTTGGACCTTACGTCCGGATTTCACCAAATTCTTATGAAAAATAGCGACATTTCGAAAACAGCCTTCTCCACAATGAACGGAAAGTATGAATTCTTGAGGCTTCCATTCGGACTTAGAAATGCTCCGGCAAATTTCCAGCGAATGATAGATGACGACCTTAAGGAGCATATAGGAATAATATGCTATGTTTATATTGATGACATCATTATTTTCAGCAAGATCGAAGATCAACATCTCAAAGACATAGAAACGATTTTTTTCAAATTCTCATCTTCGGGCCTGAAGGTTAATTTAGAAAAAACCCAATTTTTGAAGAAAAGCACGGAATTCCTTGGATATCTCGTCTCACCTGAAGGTATTCTCCCAGATTCGAAAAAAGTTTCAGCTATTCAAGCGATGGCTCCACCAAAAAACCTCAAAGAATTAAAAAGTTTTCTAGGCCTTACTTCCTTTTACAGGAAATTCATTCAAGACTATGCTAAGGTAGCTAAGCCTCTCACGAACCTCACTCGCGGTGAGCATGCACAAGTTAAAGCCAGTCAGTCTCGCACAATACAAATCACACTAGATCAAGAAAGTCTACACGCATTCCAAACTTAAAATACCTTCTTATGTCATCCGAAATTTTAGCATTCCCTGACTTTCAAAAAACCTTCATACTGACTTCCGATGCATCCAATTATGCAATAGGCGCTGTATTGTCACAAGAGATAGACGGAAAAGATAGACCGACTGCTTACATATCCCGAAGCTTAAGTCGCACAGAAGAAAATTATGCGAGAAGGAGATGCTCGCAATCGTATGGGCATTAGATAACCTACGCAATTATCTCTATGGAGCAAAAAAGATAAAGATTTATACAGATCACCAACCCTTGATCTTTGCATTGAGTAATAGGAACTACAATGCTAAGCTCAAGCCTTGGAAGGCTAGAAAAGAGGAGTACAATCACGAGTTGATTTACAAACCAAGTAAATCAAACTTAGTTGCTGATGCTCTCTCCCGGCTGCCAACAGAAATGAATGCGCTTGATGCTGTAAGCGTAGCGGGCAATGCCAGCGAAAACGGGTCCGTTAGCATCTTGACTGCACATAGCGCAGAACAGGATAGCAGTGATTTAATACCCCATGTGGAAGCCCCTATTAACGTTTTTAGGAATCAAATCATAATTCGTCATGCTAGAGACTTGAGGAGCGTTGAGGAGCCCCACCCAAAATTTAAACGCCACTACGTAAATATGGGGAGAAATAGCGAAACTCTGACTTCATTACTGAAGGAAATATTAAGGCCATCTGTCGTGAACGGTATAAAAAATCCCGAGCCTTTTCTAACAGCTTTGCAAGGTGCTTATTTGGAAAATTTCTCACATTACAAAATAAGAATAACCCAAAGAGTCGTTCAGGTCGTTTCAAACGAAGAAAGCGTTTTTGAAATCATCCAGGCTGAACATAACAGGGCCCATAGGAATTGTAGAGAAAACACCCTTCAAGTTTTAGAAAAATTTTATTTTCCTCGCATGACGACCTTACTAGAGCATATGCCAGGGGATGCGAAACATGTCGTTTGAATAAATATGACAGGCACCCAACGCGTCCGCAGCTTCAGCCTACTCCCATACCCGAATTCCCTTCCGAAATATTGCATCTAGATATACTCGAAATCCAAGGAGAAAAATTTATTTCAGTGTTGGACAAATTTTCAAAATTCGCGAAGCTATTTCATATTAGAAACAAATCTGCTCCACATCTGCGTAAAAAATTAGCAAAAATTATGCATTTCTTCACAGTACCCAAAATGGTAGTAATGGACAACGAGCGTGGTTTTCAAACCCCTATTAACATAAATTTCCTAAGATCTTTAAACATTGAAATCTTTAGAACCTCCACTCAGAAAAGCGGAGTCAATGGTCAAGTCGAAAGTTTCCATTCAACAGTTATAGAGATTTTTAGGTGCATAAAGAGCGACATCCAAAATCTAAGAATTAAAGAAATATTGTAAATAGCAGTTGATAGGTACAATGACAGTATTCACTTCGTCACACGCCATAAGCCTAATGACATATTTTTTAATCGCAGTGAAAGGGTTAATTTTCAAAATATTTCAAACTTTCACGAAAAATTTAACAACGACATTTGCGGTCATCTAATCGAAAATGAAAAGATAAGAAACTCGCGTTTGAACGTAAAGAAATCCGAACCCAAAACTTTTGAGTCTGGGAGCGTCATAAACGTTGCCAATAAACAAATAAAAGGCAAGCAGAAGCCTCTTTATAAAAAAGAAACTGTCGCAGCAGATAATACAGTCACTTTAACAACAGAAACCGGGAAAAAAATTCATAAATCCCATATCAAGAATTGAATGAAAATATATTTGTGAATATCTTTTCATTAAACTTCTTATTGTCTCTAAATAATAATAGGCAACCAACCTTATCAAATTTCCTACAAAAGAAAAAAGAACGAAAAAGAAGCATACGAAGATCACATTTCATAAACAAAAGCATTTTTTTTCCTCTTTTCCATTTCTTGTTAGTCTGTTCATTCTCTTACCGAAAAATATGTGTTTTTTTTCTCAGTCCAAATACACGAAAAAATCGGTGCCTTATTTGATTTCATAACCAACCATTAACACAAAATTATTTTTTTAAATAAATAAAAAAAAATAAAGTAATAAAAAATAGGAAATAAAATGCTTTTAATCATTTTCGCTTCGCATCTTACAATCAACATTTCCACTTATTTCGTTCATCTTTTTAATTCTATGTTCGGTGGCCCTACAACTTAAACAGCTAATAACAAGTACGAGGGCAATGATAAGGTGGAATTTCGACAAGTCGTCATGGCAATAACTAACACATCCCTAACCGGAGATTGCAAAGTGAGCCTTGTCGATCCTGGGAGTGCTGCCGTGCCTTAATAGGCGCTACCGCCAAACCGGATTATCCGGCCCTCCCATCTTGCAAACCAGCGGACACCTTATCATTATAAGAAAAAAGAGGGGAGTTTTAGTTAAATATTTGCACAAAAACAGGAAATTCCTGTTCACAATAATGTAGAGGATTCAAAGAAATCTCACGACCACACAACAATAACACCCAAAAATGGGATATACAAATTGCATAAGCAAAATGCTAGAATAGAAATTAAGAAAGCCCAAAACTGGGATATGCAAAGTAAATACTAAAATAGAAGTAAAGGAACCCCGAAATCGGGTGATATAAAATAAGGGAAAATCCAAAAATTTTTTTAAATACACTAAAATAATATCTTCATTTTATCTCTTCATACTTAGCCTAGGTTGGCTGGTAGCCACCACTTTTGGACTTTACGTCTACCACTATGAAGCTCCTATCGTAACGATTAGCTCAGGAAATGGCTGGACTCTCAATGGTTACTTCAAGCTTGTCCACGTGATACCTTTCCAGCAGTGAAACAAAAGCTATCCTGGAATTTCACATTAAACAGATACATCTACGCCTGGACGAACTCAGCGCTAAACACGCCAGAGCAACACGCTCTATAAATTGGTTTGGTTCGGCATGGAAATGGGTAGCGGGCAACCCTGACGCTACTGATTGGGACATAATAATGAAAAGTCAGCAGGATGTGATCGAAAACAACAACCACCAGTATAAAATAAACGATGACCTTTTCACCAGGATGCAAGCAGTGATCACTAAAGTTAATGAAATGGCGACTCAATTCAACAGCATAAACAACGAAAGCCAAGAATACCACTTTGAACAAAATATTTTCGATAAAACGCTCATATTAAAGGAAGCAGTAAACGAAGTCGTCCGGGGGTGTCAGATGGCGAAGAAGGGCATGGTCAACACGAACCTCCTAAGCAGCGAAGAGGTCAACCAAATCGTATCAGAGGTCGCAACACTGCCATATCAAAACGAGGTCGAAGCAATCGAATATGGTGAGCCAACAATATTCACCAATGGCTCAACCTTATTGTACGTTCTGGCACTACCAAAAGTGAAAATGCAGCTATATTACCATCTAATCGTTAGGAGTACCATTAGGAATGGTATGCAAGTAGTAATTCCATATAAAAGGGTGCTCATGAGCCAACATGAGACGTACGGAATAACGGGCAGCTGTCTTTCCATTGAGAATTCCACGATCTGCAGCGCAGACTCACTTCAGAAGATCCCGGAGAACCAGTGCCTGCCGCGAATATTAAAGGGAGGTCACGCAGAATGTCAACTGCGCAACAGCGCTGAAGAAGTCGTAGAGCTTATCAACGAAAATACAATATTCGTCACGAACTTCATGGGAAACTTAGTATCAAAAAATACCACGACCCCCTTGAAAGGCACTTATATCATCAACTACAGAACGAACGAATATCTCTCAACAACAAATCATACTCCAGTGTCTCGACCACTAGCCTCCAAGCGTTACCACCCATCCTGACGAACGTAACAGCGAAGAGTATTCTAAGGGACCTAGGATACCTCAACGAGTTGACAACAAGGAACATGAAGTATATATCTAACCTAACGCAAAAAATCGACTTTTCTTTATTGACAGGCAGCATTGGTCTTCTACTCGTCGCACTTGCGGCTGGGGCTCTATGGCAAAGATTGAATAGGAAAGTAAACATCCCTAGGGTCCAAAGCATCGAACCCGTTGAGTCATTCATATGCCATCGAATGAGCTGCGATCATCCGAGATTCCAACCCGCCGCCTACGAATCCCGCATAGATCCACGGGACGCGGATCTTTAAAGGGGGAGGAGTTAAGCACTTGGCTATGGTGTTATGCAACCATTCTCGCCAACTTATTTTTGATATTCTTCGCTATTTCGCAATCAATTCCAATTCGGTCATTTACCGCTATTGCACAACCGATTCGATTACGTTGCACCTTCCTAAAACTCAAGTGCATGCGCAACGTGATTGCTGAGCCTGCGTTTGATTACTTGCACACGCATCCGGGAGCCGTGGGAAACGCCGACGCAGCAACATTATGTTAAGTTAGCTCTTAAGTTTGACTTTATATGTGAGGCAGTCTAATCCGAGGAGCCGTCCATATCGGACGAATAAATTATAACGTTTTATAAATTGCTGTTAAATTCTTTTAGTGGAAGCGGACTAGTTGGGTCCACTGAAAATATTTTTTTATAAGGATCCTTAGTAGATCCTTCAACTGGCGCCCGAGCAGGGACCAGCAACATAAACGTCCTTAAAATATTTTTACTATTTTTGCTGGTCACGAATCCCGTAAAAGCTCCTGCAATGGACTCCGCAAAAAAATAAATAAATAAAAAAAATAAAATAAAAAAAATAAAAAAATTTTTTTTAAAACGAATGTAAAAGAAAAAATAAGGATAAAAATCGCATTCAAGCGAACCTAAATAAAAAAAACAAGTAAGAAAGCTAAAGTCGGTCAAGCCCGACTTTGAACTACCCAGCGTCCCGACATTATGAGCGCACTATGTTTCCTTCTCTATTTGTGGGCGTGGCAGTGAAGGGCCACATAAATTATTTCCCTACACATTTCATTCGCCTTAGTGAACCTATGTTGCGAATTTGAAGCTTCTACGCCTTTAACTTCGGAAGTTACGAAAAATCTTCATTTGTGGGCGTGGCAGTGGGTGGGCCACAAAAAATTTTTCCTACACCTTTCATTCGCCTTGGTGAACCTATGTTGCGAATTTGAATCTTCTACGCCTTTTACTTCGGAAGTTACGAAAATTCTCCATTTGTGGGCGTGGCAGTGGGCAGGCTACATAAATTTTTGTTCCTACACCTTTCATTTGGCTTGGTCAACCTATGTTGCGAATTTGAAGCTTCTACGCCTTTTACTTCGGAAGTTACGAAAATTCTCTACTTTGTGGGCGTGGCAGTGGGCGGGCTACATAAATTTTTGTTCCTACACCTTTCATTTGCCTTGGTGAACCTATGTTGCTAACTTGCAGCTTCTACGCCTTTTACTTCGGAAGTTTCGAAAATTCTCTATTTGTGGGCGTGGCAGAAAGCGGGCTACATACATTTTTGTTCCTACACCTTTCATTTGCCTTGGTCAACCTATGGTGCGAATTTGAAGCTTCTACGCCTTTTACTTCACAAGTTACGACAAGCCCTTATTTTTGGGCTTATGTGTGGGCGTGGCTCGAGGAGGCCGGCGTCCATTTTTTTCCAGGATATGTCCCTTTTTGTAGTTTACCAGTACACCAAATATCAATGGAATGTGTTGAGTGGTTCGCAAGTTACAAGCATTTTACTTAAAACACAATTAATTCATTTGTGGGCGCGGCAGTGGGCGGATGTCTCCCATTTTTACTTAGGATCGTACTCGGACCCCGATATACATGTGTGCCAAATTTCGACTTCATTGGTTCAGCCGTTTCGGAGGAGATCCGACCACGGACGGACGGACAGACGGACATGTCTAAATCGATTCAGTTTTTTATCCTGATCATTTCTATATATATTTTTCTATATCTCCGGAGCTTAATTCTCCCTGTTACAAGATTTGCACAAAACTAATATACCCCGCTTACGCTGGGTATAATAAATAAAAAAAAATTTTAAACGAATGTAAAGGAAAAAATAAGAATGAAGATCGCATTCGAGCGAATAATCTGTGCTGCAAGAAAGTGAATTTAATATAAGTTTCAAAGTTTTTGTGCGATATAGCCTTTTTTCTATTCCTAGAAGGAAATAGCAATTTTTGTTGTTAAGGCGGTGTGAAAGTGAAAAGGCCATTGAACTGTTGTTGGGGACCGCCATAGTGAGTGTGAGCAACCGACGCAAATAGAATAAGGAAGCTGCTAGATGAAAATTCTTATCCTGTGAGTATTCGCAGAACTTATATTTATATTTTTGTATTTTTGCGTTTTATATCTTGGCAAGTCATATCATGGAGGAGCTTCAAAGATCAGTGACACAGTTGACAGGCGCGGTTAACGCATTAAAAGAACAAGTCAGGAGCTCCGAAAGGAGAATAGGTGCTTTAGAAAATGTAGAACGTCCAGCACCTCCGGTTGTCGATGCCGGCGTCGTGATAGCAGCTCCTAGACCTCCTCAGACTGAGGAAGAGCTGAAAGAAATTTCTAAGCTCCCTGATTGCTTCAAAGAGCTTCGCACGTTCGAAGGAAATCCAGCCCAGTACATCTCGTGGGTTCATAACGTGGAGGAAATTTTGAATGACTATGAAATCATGAGATCAAAACCGATATACAGAGCTATTTTGCAGAGCGTGAGAGGAAAAATAAGGGATGGTGCAGATGCTGCCCTTGTTTCTTACAACATCTTCGACGATGATTGGCCTACTATTAAAAAATGCCTCTCTTTGCACTACGCGGACAAGCGCGACCTTCGGACCTTAGAGTATCAGCTAGGGCAGTTAACGCAGAAAGGGCAAAGGTTAGACGCTTTTTATGCTTTAGTGAACCATCAGCTTTCCCTCATAATCAATAAAGTGAAAACAGAATCGTACTCACAAGAAACGGTAAATGCGTTAGTCGAAGCCTATAGAAACAGGGCCCTGGACGTATAATATTTGTCCGCGGGTTGGATGGCAATCTTTCACATTTCAATCCAGAGAGGCATATACCTCTTGCCTCGACATCCAAAATCTGAATGTAAGGCGTTACCCGATTCACCCCTTAAGGATTCCCAATTCAATAACAATTCCGGTTAACCAAATGAGCAGAACCGAAACAAGACAGAATCCACCACCAAGAAGATTCTCTTCTAATGGTTTCCCCCAAAATGCACCCAGAAGATCTTTTGATAATAGATTTAATAGTTATCCCCCACCTAGGCCAACAGCTCCAAAACCCAGTGAAAAAAAGGACGTTGATCAATCAACGCAAAGTTAAAATGTTAACTATATGAATAGGCCGCAAAACTTCCAAAATTTTAAAAGAAGGGGGTCATCTTTGAATACGCCTATGAAATACCAGAAAATGTTCTAAACGGTCTCGGCAGAAGAGGGCACGGGAGAATCGCCTGCACACAGAGAATAAGTAGCGAAGGAAGCCGGCGAGGCCCAGAAAGACTCTCAGAATGAGCCTTGTTCAGACGAGCTAAATTTTACAACAGGAGCCTCGTTTCAGGCGTACCATATCTAGAATACCGTACAAATGAAATTTGCAGATTGAAATTCCTTGTCGACACTGGAGCTAATAACAATTACATCAGTCCCTCCGTAGCAGAAAATCCTACTCCAGTTGAGAACCCCTTCGCGGTGAATTCGGCTGCAGGAAAGATAAAAATAAACGAAAAAGTTTCCGGAAAATTTTTTGATTTTGTTGATCGAAGTGTAGAGACCACGTTTTTTGTACTCCCAGGCCTTGAGTCCTTTGACGGGATAATAGGTGATGACACGCTTCGCGAGGTTAAGGCCGTTCTCGACAGGGATCTCAATCTCCTTATACTCAAACCCGATATAGTTATACCCCTGAAACAAAAGTTAGCGCTAGAAGTAAACACGATACAGATTCCCAGTTTATAAATTTCAAAAATGACCGAAAACGATCTTCAGTCATTATTAGAAAAATATAATGATTTATTTGGGCCACTCGACGGAAGTTCAGTTGTGAATACGAAATTTCGAGCCGAAATTGAAACTAGCACGCAAGAGCCAATTTACACGAAATGCTTCCCTTACCCGGCCAACATGCGTGAGGAAGTTGACATATAAATTGACGAGCTTCTTCGAGAAAATGTTATCTGAAAATCCGATAGTCCCTAGAATTCACCAATTTGGGTGGTACCTAAGAAAGCGAAACCAAATGGAGAAAAACAATATCGCATGGTGGTCGATTTTAATCGTCTGAACGCAGTAACGGTTCCCGACACTTATCCCATTCCGGACATTAACAGTACATTAGCTAGTCTTGGCCAGGCAAAATTTTTCACAACTTTGGACCTTACGTCCGGATTTCACCAAATTCTTATGAAAAATAGCGACATTTCGAAAACAGCCTTCTCCACAATGAACGGAAAGTATGAATTCTTGAGGCTTCCATTCGGACTTAGAAATGCTCCGGCAAATTTCCAGCGAATGATAGATGACGACCTTAAGGAGCATATAGGAATAATATGCTATGTTTATATTGATGACATCATTATTTTCAGCAAGATCGAAGATCAACATCTCAAAGACATAGAAACGATTTTTTTCAAATTCTCATCTTTGGGCCTGAAGGTTAATTTAGAAAAAACCCAATTTTTGAAGAATAGCACGGAATTCCTTGGATATCTCGTCTCACCTGAAGGTATTCTCCCAGATTCGAAAAAAGTTTCAGCTATTCAAGCGATGGCTCCACCAAAAAACCTCAAAGAATTAAAAAGTTTTCTAGGCCTTACTTCCTTTTACAGGAAATTCATTCAAGACTATGCTAAGGTAGCTAAGCCTCTCACGAACCTCACTCGCGGTGAGCATGCACAAGTTAAAGCCAGTCAGTCTCGCACAATACAAATCACACTAGATCAAGAAAGTCTACACGCATTCCAAACTTAAAATACCTTCTTATGTCATCCGAAATTTTAGCATTCCCTGACTTTCAAAAAACCTTCATACTGACTTCCGATGCATCCAATTATGCAATAGGCGCTGTATTGTCACAAGAGATAGACGGAAAAGATAGACCGACTGCTTACATATCCCGAAGCTTAAGTCGCACAGAAGAAAATTATGCGAGAAGGAGATGCTCGCAATCGTATGGGCATTAGATAACCTACGCAATTATCTCTATGGAGCAAAAAAGATAAAGATTTATACAGATCACCAACCCTTGATCTTTGCATTGAGTAATAGGAACTACAATGCTAAGCTCAAGCCTTGGAAGGCTAGAAAAGAGGAGTACAATCACGAGTTGATTTACAAACCAAGTAAATCAAACTTAGTTGCTGATGCTCTCTCCCGGCTGCCAACAGAAATGAATGCGCTTGATGCTGTAAGCGTAGCGGGCAATGCCAGCGAAAACGGGTCCGTTAGCATCTTGACTGCACATAGCGCAGAACAGGATAGCAGTGATTTAATACCCCATGTGGAAGCCCCTATTAACGTTTTTAGGAATCAAATCATAATTCGTCATGCTAGAGACTTGAGGAGCGTTGAGGAGCCCCACCCAAAATTTAAACGCCACTACGTAAATATGGGGGAGATTAATAGCGAAACTCTGACTTCATTACTGAAGGAAATATTAAGGCCATCTGTCGTGAACGGTATAAAAAATCCCGAGCCTTTTCTAACAGCTTTGCAAGGTGCTTATTTGGAAAATTTCTCACATTACAAAATAAGAATAACCCAAAGAGTCGTTCAGGTCGTTTCAAACGAAGAAAGCGTTTTTGAAATCATCCAGGCTGAACATAACAGGGCCCATAGGAATTGTAGAGAAAACACCCTTCAAGTTTTAGAAAAATTTTATTTTCCTCGCATGACGAGCCTTACTAGAGCATATGCCAGGGGATGCGAAACATGTCGTTTGAATAAATATGACAGGCACCCAACGCGTCCGCAGCTTCAGCCTACTCCCATACCCGAATTCCCTTCCGAAATATTGCATCTAGATATACTCGAAATCCAAGGAGAAAAATTTATTTCAGTGTTGGACAAATTTTCAAAATTCGCGAAGCTATTTCATATTAGAAACAAATCTGCTCCACATCTGCGTAAAAAATTAGCAAAAATTATGCATTTCTTCACAGTACCCAAAATGGTAGTAATGGACAACGAGCGTGGTTTTCAAACCCCTATTAACATAAATTTCCTAAGATCTTTAAACATTGAAATCTTTAGAACCCCCACTCAGAAAAGCGGAGTCAATGGTCAAGTCGAAAGGTTCCATTCAACAGTTATAGAGATTTTTAGGTGCAATATATATGCATAAATATATACGTTGCGTTTCCATTTTATGGTTCAAAAAAACACAATTTGTGAGCATATAAAGTGTAGAATAAATATACTCGTAGCAACGCTGAACGGTCGGGTTACAAAAAAAATCAAAGAAAGTGTCGTGCAGTGTAACATGTGTGTATCTTGTGTATCTTTGTGATTTGTGTGGCTATTTGTGTGGAAGACGGTTGCCGGCATTTGTTGCTGCGATCTTTGCATTCCTTTCTCTTATTGTATAGTAAGAGGAAAGAAGCGATCGCCGCTTATTTTAGACTTAACTTAGCCGCTTAACCGTTTTTGATACAGTTGCATTAACTTGGACATTTTCTGAGGGAAAATGTTTTTTAATATGTTGTCCAAATAAGACACTTCTGACAATTTATTCACCATCAACAATGAATGAATATTCATTGCCGCTGGTTTTGCATACTTTTTTTTCTAATTACTTAATAATCTGAACTGGTCTATCTTTGCTGAAATAGCCCTTCTGAAAAGAAAATAAAAGAAAAGAAAACAAAACAAAACCAAAATACAAAACAAAACAATCGAATTTTTGTTTGATCATCTGAACATTAGTTGACCATGAACTTGAATTGTTCCGTGCTTTCGTTCGCTCCGAATGTTGTCGTAGGTCATGCTTATGCTTAATGGAATTGCTGAAGTTGGCAATAACTTGAACATAAATTAAATGATAATAATAAAATCATTAA
>JAIPUU010000433.1:0-17844 GCA_020466095.1 Chlorops oryzae
GAAAAATTATTATTTCTTAACTCTACTTCAAAAAGTTATTAAAATCAATCAACTGCTTTTACAAACTGTTACTTTTCAAATCTTATAAAAAATGTTTATTTTTTTTTTTTCTTTTTCTCAATTCGTAAAACTTTCTAATCGAATGGTAGAATTGTTTATTTATAGTATAAATTTTATACTCCTTAATTTCGAACGTTGAAACTCTCAAATTCTATCAGTACATAATCACTTAAAATTTTCAATTTCAAGATTTCTTTTCTGCTTACAAGTTTGCTTTGTTTTTCAAAAAATCCTTCATTCATCATTAAATTAAATTTAATCAGTTTCAAATTCTTTAGATTTTTCATTACTAGTTGTTGTTTTTAATCGATCCCTCCTTAAGGAAGGTTGCAATCCGTTATAAATTTGCGAAATTTTAGAAAATACATTTCCTTTATATATAAAGATTCATTTAAATTTTAATTTGTTATATTTTTAAACTTTGTGTGCAAAATTGTTTTTTTAAGATAATTCTTTTTCGTTACACCCAGCAAACATATATCCTTACAATTAATTGGAAGTAATTTGCGCACGCAAACAAAAAGCTTGGATCCAAGTGTGGAATTAATTTGGAATTTAAGTGTAAATAACCAAAATGACTTCCTTTTTATTCAATTGGATTTGAGATTGGAAAACATATTCTAAGCATTCGAATTAAATATTTTTCAAGCCTTAACAAGCAGTAACAATCCGATGTAGGCGGGTTCATTTCCCGCTGCGGCGAGCGTTATTTTATTTATTTAAATATTTTCTTTGAATACGTAGGTAGATAATACATAATATAACATTTAAATAATTTTTCAAAAACTTAGAGGAATAACTAGCTTTGATCCAAACATTTAGGGGAAAACAATTTTTTTTTGTAACCACATGTGTATGCATTACGTTTTTGACGACCGGATAGGAACCTTAATTTAAAACTGCCAACTTCCTTCTCCCCTCTCAGTGGATCAAATTTTACCTCAGATATCTTTCTTCGTCCCAATTTTTCCTCAACCTTTTTTGCGCCTGAAAAAGGAATCGAATAGAGCCCTCCGGGTGCAAATCACAACACGCTTCAGTACGCTACCAAGAGATCTCATTCGCGAGTGCTAGATTTAATACATTAACGTTCAAAAAAATCGAACTGTGGACGCCTCGTATGTATGTACGATATCTTTATAACATACATATTATTTTGGATGGATTTGCGAAACTACTTGAGAAACTTCAACGTTTCCCAAAACATATTTGGAAACCGTTTGGGAAATGTTTGCTAATTTAATATAGCACATATAATATATGCTTGAGAAAAGTTTGGAAAATTACTGGGAAACAATTGAATAGTTAGCAACTTTGTTAAAAGCTTATCCACATGTTTGCTGAGTAACAGCTAAATGGAAACGATTTCGATCAGCGACGCGTGCGTCCACGCTACACGACGAATACTGCAGCTTAAACTATGATGGGCCTTCATATTTCGATTCAACTACAACAAAAGCCTTGCATTTGGAGCTAGGGCGGGTCTCCTACCATAAATGCTCGTGCATTCAAAAATAAAACTGTTGGCCTTAGCTTCCTGTGCAGCCTCGACGCTATCGAAAACTCAATTTTATAGGAATCTGTCCAGTGTATAGACCATTTAGATTGCAATTCTTCGGCCAAACGTTGCTATCACATACAACTAGCATTAAGATATCGACAATCGTTACAAAATGAATTTTCCTAGTTCCTAACTAAGTTAAAATAAGTACATTGTACATATCCTTAACAGTCATGGTATAAAAGTTTTGTATAATTATCAGCCTTAAGCCATCGAGAATTGTCATCAAATGAATTTTTGTAGTTCTTAATAGGTTAGTTTATGTAAACATTCAACGACCAGCTAGCTGTTTTCAGTCTGGCAAACAAATAAATTTGTTTTAGCCGTATGTTTTTATTACTTATTGCTTTATTTTCTTTAATTCAAAAAAAATTTATTTAAAAATTCATGCAATAAAACAAAACAATACAACACAATGCAGTAGTCATTCTTATAAAAGTTTCACTTATTTTTTGCAATTATTTTATTTTTACAACAATTTCAAGAGGGTTGAACAAAAAAGTTTTCCAATTCATAGAAAAAGCAAGAAGATAATGCTATGTTCAGACCGCAACCTGATTTAAGTAATTCGGCCCCATTCGTATTTCACAGTCGAATCACGTTGTGAATTACATAGTACGCCATACAAAATTTGACAAGCCGAGTTACCTCATTCGAACGTTATTCAGTTTGAATTAGGATCCGAATTACGATAAAATCAGTGCCTTCCCTAAATTTTATCGGAATTTATCGAAAACAAGAGGAAGGAATCAGCAAGAAAAGAAATACTCCCTGCCGGAATTTATTGCATTCATGATATAAGAGATCAAATAGTGCTCTTTCCAATGTTGTTCTAGTATAAACATCATGAAAACAAGAGCTGGCTACAACGGACCCTTCTTCAAAAGAAATTTTTGTGGTCAAAAGAATTTTTTACTTATATTGAGACAGTTTTATGCCGTCTGAACATGCCATAAGGGAACAAAAACAAAAACTACTCTGTTTTGACGCTGTCAAGAAACTGTTTTCACAGGCAAAAAATAATTTTTTTTCAAACTGTTGGAATATGGGGATTAAAAGGTATGACGCCGTGGCACTTGGGTAGGTACACACGTCATACAATCCTATATTCCTTTTAAATAAAAGACAACATTGACAATGTTCAATCCTTTTATTTATAGTATGATATCCTTTTTGTCTAACAGAAATATATGTGAATCCTAGCTCCTGACAATTACTTGAAACTTCCCTATTCTAGGTCTAAATAGGTCATTTACATATAGGTTTTAGCGCTACTCGTTTAAGCGAAAACGACTAAGTTAAAACGGTGTGCTTACATATGCGCATGTCGTTTCGTCATTTTGTGTTTATCTTTTGTTTACTCAACACGTGAAATATGAGTGAATATTGTAATTTAAAAAAGAAGCGTTTATTGAAATTGCGGTCGTTTTCTGCATTGGTTGTGGAAACAACCTTACAATTTTTAAATAAGAATTTTCAATGACCATATGTTTTGCATTTTTATAGTGATGACACTCAGATTTCGATTTTTTTTTTTATCAGATAAAAGCAGGATTTATCTTCTTTAGCTACTTGTTTTAAATTAAATCAGGAAATTTTCTCGTTTTAGTTATGTATGATAAAACGGGAAAAATCTAAGTTGTTTTAGTGCTAAAACGAACAAAGTTGCTAGAACGCGAATAAAACGGCATATGTAAACGGCCTATAAGCGTCGTGCCTTCGTGACAGTATGTGCGATGAGACGCGACTTCTGCTGGAATGGTCACAATCAGTCTTCCTATCTGTTGATCGAGACTCCGCTTATATGCAGCAAAGGGTATTTAATATATAAAGAGCAGCTAATGTACTCTATCGGCTCTCTTAGCATTTTAAATATGCTGGCTTCCTTGTTACGATACACTTTATCCCAATGCCATTTCGTCTCACATCACAATGTGAATGCTGATTGAAAACAAAAATGCGCAACGCGAACGCCAGAAACATGCGTAAACGGACAATTAATGAATGAATTGTGCGTTTGGTTATGCGCAGAGAAAAAGGGATGGACAAATTTCTTATGCGCCATGAGTATGCAAAGCCTATTTCATGATAGAAAGAAGAAAAAAACGTTTGAAAGCAGAGTACGGTGGGCAATATATATGATTTTATCAAATTCTTTCAGAAAAATTTTATTTTTCTTATTTTAAAAAATTTATAAGTAAATACAATTAAAATGTTATTATTTCGTCAAAAGAGATTAAAAAACCAGTTATGCTGTATTTAATTTAATTTTATAATCACAATTTTATAAGTGATGAAAAATATATTCGTTAATTGGAAAAGAAGAAAGTCGACTCTTGCATACTGTATCATACTGTTAAAGTATTTTCTGCTGTATTCCCGATTGAATACAACGTCTGAATACTTCAGTGCAAAAAAAACAAAATGAAAGGACACCAAATAGATTGTTTTCGAATCTTTTATTAGGCTAGAGTCCTTATTGTCTATTCACAAGTTATTACCTTATATTTACTCCTAACTGACACTCGAAACTTCCCTAAATCCCTACATTTTAAAACACTAATGCTATGTTCTCACTAGGCCGGGTTAGGGTTATCGGCGAAACCCAGGGTTTCAAATGTCAAAACGCATATAAAAAAAATCATCTAACCCGAAAATAAACCCGGGTTAACATTTAACTCTGAGGTTAGCGCAGAGTTGCATTTGAAAATTTCAGTTACATTTGCTAACACCGAATACAAAAACCGGGTTAATATTTAATACAGCACTGACAGGGAAGCTTTCCCGTGCAGCAAATGAGAGGTGAAGGATGTGTTTGGATATGTTAATTTTGATCACAGGTCTTGGAACATTTTGTGATGCCGCTTTCATCATTAGCTCCATTAATCTATTTTTGTTCCTGCGGTTATTGCAATGGTCTTCTAATATTATTGCTTCCAATACTCCTTTGGCTTTTTCAGCTTCTTTAAACATTTCTAATAAAGCAAATTCCATTTTTATTTGCAATTTCTCGATGATATAGTATATCAGATATACCTTGCGCGTTTTTTAGATTTCAAACTCCCAAGCCGGACATTATCGCATTCATGTAATGAAAACAGCGGCCATCTTCTAACAAACTTCATTAACAGTTAGGGTTAGTAATGCGAGCAGCCGCAGTATGAATTTTCAGCACTTCGGAAGTAGTGCAGAAGTAGTCAACTTTCCGGCTGGGTCATATGACGTTAGTAAACCCTAACTCGCTCGAAGCTGATATGAACGCTTTGAGTTAAAGTATCGGGTTAAGAACTTAACCCCTATAGTGAGAACATAGCATAAGATCCACACTCTTCCGCTGTTGCCACTGGTGAGTACATACGTAAGAGTTGGGATCTCGCAAACTGCTTCTCGCTAAGTGTTTTTCCTCATTCTCGATCATTGGCTTTTATAATACAAAAGTGTCGATGCTGCATAGTCGATTTCCCAATCAATGCTAGTCGAATATTGCGTAGTTGTAGGTCGAAGCTTCTGGAACTATTTCGTAAGTTTTACGCTGACCTGCGCGTACCATCAAGTTTCTGTTGTTGTTGTTGTGCTCGGCTTCAATTTGCCGACTTGCATTCTAAACCCAAACAGGTGTTACAATTGTTCTTCACGAATTTCCTTATATTGAAATTCGCTTACGACGTTGGCTTACGATTCTGCTGTTGTTGTTGTTGTGCCCATTCACCGTTCCCGTCGTGTGCCAAAAGTGCTCGAGTTACAGTTTCGGTGAGGTTGTCTTTGTTGTTGTTGTGCGTTGCTTGGGCTGGACGTTTGTTGCTGTTTCGTAATGCTGCACTTTTGAGGTGACCAACGGTAAAAATGTTAAATGCTCGTGAGTCAAGTGTTGACTCACAACATCCCTCCCCCTTTTAAAGGAGTCGTGAGCATCGCGACGTTAAACATATTGAAGTTGCTACACGGCTCTGAGCATTCCCTCCCCCTTTTTTAAAGGAGTCGTTGTAGACTATAACTTGTAAATGTGGTTGCACGCGACTTCTAGGTGCTCTGGTGTTTTGGTGATCGTTTTGTGTAATCTTAGGAAATGATGTACTGCTGATGTGCTGCTGATGTACTGCTTATTTGAGTTGTTCGATCTTAGTGTTGCTTGTTTCGATAAAATTATTATTTCTTAACTCTACTTCAAAAGTTATTAAAATCAATCAACTGCTTTTACAAACTGTTACTTTTCAAATCTTATTAAAAATGTTTATTTTTTTCTTGTTTCTTTTTCTCAATTCGTAAAACTTTCTAATCGAATGGTAGAATTGTTTATTTATAGTATAAATTTTATACTCCTTAATTTCGAACGTTGAAACTCTCAAATTCTATCAGTACATAATCACTTAAAATTTCAATTTCAAGATTTCTTTTCTGCTTACAAGTTTGCTTTGTTTTTCAAAAATCCTTCATTCATCATTAAATTAAATTTAATCAGTTTCAAATTCTTTAGATTTTTCATTACTAGTTGTTGTTTTAATCGATCCCTCCTTAAGGAAGGTTGCAATCCGTTATAAATTTGCGAAATTTTAGAAATACATTTCCTTTATATATAAAGATTCATTTAAATTTTAATTTGTTATATTTTTAAACTTTGTGTGCAAAATTGTTTTTTTTAAGATAATTCTTTTCCGCATACTTTACTTAGTTATTTATAATTCTATTTCTTATTCAAATATGTATCAACCAAAACTATCATATTTTACGTTGATACGTTCATTTTTTACACATTTTTAATAAAACATTTTTTTCTCTTTCTCTTTTTATTTATTTTTTATTTTTTTTTTTTTTTTTTTTTACTCCAATTTTTTCAAAAATTTTTTATTATTTTTTTTTTTTCTTTATATTGAGATGCGTTTTTTATAAAATATTTTTATATATATTTTTTTTTTTTTAACAAAGGATGTGTTATGTAACAAAAATACCTATCTTTTCAAGGTATTGATTTTAATAAAAAAAATTTTTTTTCGACTGCATATACAAATATTTAATAAATATATGTATATGGTTGCTTATACTTACCAACTTATTTTCTCTTTTGTTATTATTCTTCCCTTCTTGTTCTTCTGGTCGGACCAAATTGTTTACAGTCATCGCCAGTTTTATTTCCACTGAGCGTCGTCTTGTGCCTAAGCTGCTCTTGAAAATAAACAAATATACAAATTACTGTGCTCGAGTCCCTACTGTTTTGCTATACTTTTTACTTTTCGTTCTTTTGGTTTGGTTTTAATTGTCATAATGCGTTGCTTCATTGAGCTTATGCATTGACGAATTTAATTGCTCAATTCTTTTGATTTTATTTTCTGCTTATTAATGCTTTTAATTTCAAAGATTTTATTTAAATCAAAACGAATACCGGGGCTTGCTCTAAATATGCGTGACTGTATGCCTTTAAAATAATTTACCAGATTTCTAGGTTTTTTAATATGTTTCGCTAGGAAATTCTTATTTATACATCGCCTTAAGCGATGTTAAAAAGAAAATACTTGTTATAATTAAATTTAAAAACGGTTAGACCTCACCTTACGTGATGAAATCTGTGTTTTTCAATTGCTATTTTACATTCACGAACTCTTTAAGCCACTTTAAAATTGTATGCGAATATTTTGTCTAAAGGATTCGTTTTTGGAAAACTGAAATTTCACCATCGCTCATATATGACTTTATGTGACGGTTCACGCCTTTCCATTCTAAAATTTTTTGTATGAGAAAAACTGTTTTTAACAAAACTAATATAGGTCGCTTTTACGTTATTAAAGAACTTCTTGAATACTTCTCTAATAACTCTTTGATTATTGAAGATAAGTGACATTTTTTCAATTAAATCGTTCGCTTTTTTAACTCTTTCTTGATATCCCGACCAGGGTAAATCTAGTGCCTTTACTGCGGAATTGTGTGGCCTACTCAGTGGGTTGTCTTTAAAATCTTCCTTTAAATTTTCTTCTTTAAATAAAACATCATCTTTCTTCTTCAATAAATTCCCATAACGATTTCTATCGACTTCTTGGTCGAGTTTATAATCTTCTTCACTACCTGACTCTTTATTCACTTCAACCTCACTGATTTTCAAAATAGGTACAGCTCCTTTTCCGCCAATAATCTTGGGCGATTTTCTTATCAAATCTGGCATAATATCTTTTTTATGCACTACTAACTCTCCTGACAATTTTTTTTCACAAATTTCTTCTACTGTTGTTTCATTAGCTTGGATCGTGACTGTCTCCTCAGTACAAATCCTATTACTAAAGTTGGAAACAAGAAACGGTAGTGATACAATTTGTCTATCATTGTTGAAGAAAAAGATATCTTTATTAATATTATTAATTCTGGAATGCTTCCCCTTCTCATGTCTGTTAAAAAAATTCTCCTGTTGTCTCTTTTCTTTTCCAATACTCTCAGTTTTCCACCAA
Source organism: Chlorops oryzae (assembly GCA_020466095.1). NCBI lineage: Eukaryota > Metazoa > Arthropoda > Insecta > Diptera > Chloropidae > Chlorops > Chlorops oryzae. Next base: position 8,053 of record JAIPUU010000433.1, read on the forward strand.
ACGCTTCTAGTGTAATCAAACTTGTATCTGAACCTGTGTCCACTAACAATGTAATTTTTTCATTTATAGCCTGTCCGCATGGAAGCACTATAAACGTGTCGTCTGACACCGGCTCTACAGTTTCGATATTACTACTGTACTTTTGGCACTGAGTAACTAACTTTGTCACATTATCCTTACTATTTTCCCCTTGATCTACTGTTTCTTTCGGCGGTACTATTTATTTGACAAAACTTTGTTTCTATTGGTTCGCTTAAGTGCACTCTTCTTCGTTCTAATACTTTATATTTCAATGCAATTTCCTTATTGCTTTCTTTCTAATGGGGTTCTTAAAATATTCGCCTTGTTCTTTTTCATCAAAGAATATTTTGTTTAAATATAAAACTTTCATTCTATACCAGTCTTTTCATGACTAAAAATTTTTTTTCTCAGCTTTTACTCCTTCTTCAATTTTAAATAGGTTTGGCCTCTTAACTGTGCATTTTTAATTTGGCATTCCGGTCTACTGGCCTTGACCGGGCCGCTGGGCGTTTCCCTGGTTATTATCCCTTTCTTGTTGCATATTACAAAATCTCGCTTTGTGCCCAACTTGAGAACATTTGTATCATTGAATATCACTGCGGCTATTTTGAGAAAAATCATTTATGAAACTATTCGAACCAGCATGTGGTGAAAATTGATGATTGTAGGACTGATTTTTGATTAAAATTTTCTTTCCTATTTTCAATTGCGTCTCTTCTAGATGGTGCTAATTCAGGAGTTGAATTTCTTTCATATTATTTTCATCTTGCCAAATTTTACAAAATTTGTTACTTTCGTGGCCTTTCATTTTACATATATTGCAAAATAGATTTCTAAGCCTGCCAAAACAATTAATTTCTAAATGACCTTCTTCCCCACAATACGCGCAGGTTAATGGGTCAAATCCTGGCTCTGTTCTATTCTCGCTGCAATTTGCATTTTGCTCATGGCCATATTCAAGGCAAATAATGCAGTAAGGGGTATTTCTCCTCTGCTGGCAAATATCTCGTGTATGGCCCGCCACATTACAAAAAGAGCAAATAATTGTTTGCGAGTTTTTAAAAATTTGATTTAAATTTCTATTTTCCGCATAATAGTTTTCTGAGTCTTCTGCTATTTTAATCAAAAACGAGAGCGGCTTATCCCTATGTCCTTCTAGACGGAGTTGCAAATTACTGATCCTTTACTCCGAAAATGAATTTATTTTTAGCCAGTTTTTGGTACTCGCTAAGTGCTGATACTGCCTCAGATGCATTCCATGACTCCCTAATCAATTGTTCGGCCTCTTTTAGCAAGGACTCTATCCTTTCCCCAAATGTTGGCGCTATTTCATGTGAAAATTCAGAAGCACTTTCAATCTCAAATCTAATTGCTTCTAAACTTCTATGTTTTAAGAAATTTTTCTTTATAAAATCCCCAAGTTCATCTATACTATTAAAACTGTTCTGGCTAGCCTTTATGTAAGCTAATCCTGATAATCTCTGTTTCATGCATTTTATAATGTCCTGCGTATCCATATTTTGTGCTATGCTTTTTAGTAAATCTAAGCCTGTGATAAATTTTTCTACTTCAGATTTGAATTCTGGGTGGTCTTGGCCAGAAAAAACATGGCACTAGATTTACGACCTTCTCCATTACCTCATCGGCTAGAAGTTGATTTGCCATCGTTACTATAGACATTAGGGTGATCTGATTTTAAATTAAGATTTTCTTAAGCGGTTGTTTCAAAAAATTTTTTCTTTTCTATATATGAATGAGGCACAAATCCGCATAAAAACATTTCAAAACAAAAAGGACTCTGCGATAAAATATTGTTTTAAATTTTTTTGTACTCACCCTATTTATAGTTGATTGCTGCATATTTGTTCTTCCTTCTGTGACTTTCTGCTACCGTTGAATTTTACTTTTCACTTTAAAGGTATTAATTTGTGACTCTTTTATTTAAAAAATGTAATTTGCGAGAGAAGAAAAAAATGTTCTTAATGTCTGAGTCGGTAGAGATTATGGACACGAGCTTTTGCCAATTCGGATGATGATAACCACCTTTTTAAAACTCCAAGGTTCCGCGTTAGCTTTGCATTCGTTATTCCACACTTTCTACCGGGCAGATGTAAAAAAAATTTTTTTAATTTGTGACTCTTTTATTTAAAAAATGTAATTTACGAGAGAAGAAAAAAAAATTTTTCTTAATGTCTGAGTCGGTAGAGATTATGGACACGAGCTTTTGCTAATTCGGATGATGATAACCACCTTTTTAAAACCTCCAAGGTTCCGCGTTAGCTTTGCATTCGTTATTCCACACTTTCTACCGGGCAGATGTAAAAAAAAAATTTTTAATTTGTGACTCTTTTATTTAAAAAATGTAATTTGTGAGAAAAGAAAAAAAATTTTTCTTAATGTCTGAGTCGGTAGAGATTATGGACACGAGCTTTTGCTAATTCGGATGATGATAACCATCTTTTTAAAACCTCCAAGGTTCCGCGTTAGCTTTGCATTCGTTATTCCACACTTTCTACCGGGCAGATGTATTTCTCTTATTACAAGTTTTGAGCCTTGGTTCGTCTCCAACTGAAAGTCAGTCGAATACCGGCTGCACCAATGTTAAAGTATTTTCTGCTGTATTCCCGATTGAATACAACGTCTGAATACTTCAGTGCAAATAAACAAAATGAAAGGACACCAAATAGATTGTTTTCGAATCTTTTATTAGGCTAGAGTCCTTATTGTCTATTCACAAGTTATTACCTTATATTTACTCCTAACTGACACTCGAAACTTCCCTAAATCCCTACATTTTAAAACACTAAGATCCACACTCTTCCGCTGTTGCCAGTGGTGAGTACATACGTAAGAGTTGGGATCTCGCAAACTGCTTCTCGCTAAGTGTTTTTTCCTCATTCTCGATAATTGGCTTTTATAATACAAAAGTGTCGATGCTGCATAGTCGATTTCCCAATCAATGCTAGTCGAATATTGCGTAGTTGTAGGTCGAAGCTTCTGGAACTATTTCGTAAGTTTTACGCTGACCTGCGCGTACCATCAAGTTGCTGTTGTTGTTGTTGTGCTCGGCTTCAATTTGCCGACTTGCATTCTAAACCCAAACAGGTGTTACAATTGTTCTTCACGAATTTCCTTATATTGAAATTCGCTTACGACGTTGGCTTACGATTCTGCTGTTGTTGTTGTTGTGCCCATTCACCGTTCCCGTCGTGTGCCAAAAGTGCTCGAGTTACAGTTTCGGTGAGGTTGTCTTTGTTGTTGTTGTGCGTTTGCTTGGGCTGGACGTTTGTTGCTGTTTCGTAATGCTGCACTTTTGAGGTGACCAACGGTAAAAATGTTAAATGCTCGTGAGTCAAGTGTTGACTCACAACAATACCCATGAATTTTTTTTTTTTAGCAGGATTGATTGAAATAAGCAAAATTCGTTCGTGGAATGACGGTGGAAGGGAAAAGAAATTCTGTATGGATGAACATAGGAACGCTTGTATCAAGGTATTTAAAAAGGAATGATTGAGCTTGTTTACATTCGATGGTTCAAATACGTTGTGTGTTGAAGACCCATAAAAAAGATTTTTTAAATTTCAATTTTGCTATTGATTGAAGAAATTATTTCTCTTAAATTTAAATCTAATATATTTGTAGTATTAAAAACAAGTCCTTCAATTTATTGAACAAATTTCAATATAAAAGCAATTTATAAAGTCTTCTAAAATTCATTTTTAATTCAGCCTCAGCTAAAGTGAGTATTTTTACGTCTGAAAAATACCAATTTCAGCACAGGAAAATTTTTTAAAGAGATTTAAGAAGACGTTGTGGATTGTCTTATTGTTAATATTAAAAATAAAATTACATTAGCACCAGCAAAACATCAGAAAAAACAATTTTTCGATTGCTAAAAATGCACGTTTCGTAACAGAAATGCTTTGACCCTAAGCCTGAAAAAATATTAAAGTAATTAAAATTTAAATATTAAAAGGGTCGAATAAAAACTACAAAAACTTGCACATAATGTTACAAAAGGTAATCCAGCAGGAAAAATACATCAGGGATTTCACCGATCGATATTGGTGACTAGTCACGCATGATCCCTTAAGGGATGTTTCCCCGTAGCAGTCACAGTGTTGTTGAAGGAAAGAATCTTACGGCAATTATGTATGAATGTTGCCAATTTGACGAAAATGATATTTTTGTGAGTGTAAGATATGGCAGTTTATTACTGTTGAATGGTGAATTTAAAATTTTGTTGGTTTTTAACGTGAAAAAAAAACAACAACAATAAATGTGAATATACTTTGATATTATTTTCCCGTTAATATAAAAATAATAATTATTATAAAAAAAAATTAGAGGCTGTACATACAATATGAAAACTGGCTAAATAAGGTAGGTAATTTTAGTTTGGATGTAGTATGTTTTTGATTCACCTAATATAAGATATCATAAGCTGGCAACCTAATATAAGATATCATAAGCTGGCAACGTTGCTGTCGTGATCAAATTTCGCAAGTTCGTGGAAGCTCGAAGTGAAATGAAATCTTCTGAGTTTAATAGCAATGACAGATATATGGTGAAAGTCTATAGACTTCACACTACAATGGAAAAAAGTCTATGTTGGGGTGACACACTACAATTGAATGTGGATTTCTATTGTGGACTTCTTTAAAACAGCTGATAATTGAAAATTAAAACAACAACAAAAACAATAAAAACATTTTGGTAGCATTTAGACTCGATTTTATCTCAAAAGAATCCATGAAAATATCGTTTGTTTGTTATATAAATCCATACGATGGAATTAATTTCATGCATTCCGCAAAAAATTACTTGAAATTAGAAATTTCAACATCCGGTTTCCGATAAAATAATCGATATTTCGTTTAATTTTGTGCAGCGTTGCCATACCAATCTAAGAAGTCCACAATAAATCCTCCCTTTAAATGAAGTGTGAAGTCTATAAAAAGTCTATGTTGGCTAAGGTAGACTTTTGAGAAATACCTATGTGTGTCACCTAGACTTCACACCATCATGGTGTAAAATACCTATGTCTGTCAGTGCTATAAGAAATCTCAAAATTTAAATGAAAACGTACATTTAGAATGCACAATCGATAGTAAGTACACATTACATTTTTTCTAATTATGTACAAATTACTTATATATATTTTTCATATCTTCTTTAGATGAAATCATCGAAGAACGCAATGCAGAGCCTAATTCCGAGAATGCCATTGCACTTCGATTTCAATGAAATGGAAAAAAAAAATAATAGGTAAGTTGTTAACAATTCTTTCAATTTCTATTCACTTTTTAACAAAATATTGAATTTAAATGTTTATTTCAGACCACATCAATTTCAAAATGGATGCAATTATGAAAATTCAGTGCGAAACTTTCTCAACAGTGCAACAATTGGTGAAGAAAAATGTAGTTGTGCCTGCAAAGATGTTTCCGATAAAAACAGAAGGAGAACTTCACGAAATTAATTTAAAAATGGAGTGTGACGACGAACTTTATGTGAGTAAACTTTAGAGCATCAAAGCAAACTTTAAAGCCTTAGTGGAAACATAAAGATCTTTAGTTTAAACTTTTATGAAGAATGCAAACAAAAACCCAACATATCATATATATTATTGAAAAATGAATTTAATTTTTTATTCAACATTGCATTCACTTCAATTATAATATTTTTTTTTCATTTTCCGCCACTTTCAGATATCGTCTTTAAAATCGTTGCTCGGACCAAGCGGAGTAAAAAAGAATTTGGAAAATGTCATAGACATGAAATTAATTCTTAATATGAATTTCGATGGAATTCAAGGCAAAAAACCATTCAAACAGTATCGTGGCTTATATAATGGGATGTATCGTAAGTTAAAATTTTACAAAAGTTTTCAATATTGCATTTGTTACAACAACCTTCTTATATTGCTAGGAGCTTTGCATTACGAGGGCTTTTCGGAAGCCGAATTTAGGAACGACTTGCGCGCCGCCTTCAAACTTAATAAAAATAAGCACTTCAAAAGCCAACACAGAGCAAAACTTACAAAAAAACCCCCCAGCAGAGGGAAAATCGTAAGCTACCACTCCTTACATTCTTCAAGTTAACACTTTAAGTGACAATGAACGAGCTTTATTTTTTTTTTATTATTTTTATTTTTATTAAAATAAATCCTGGTTTATACCAATGAAGAGGCTAGTTAAGTTTTTAAATGTATTAATGTATATAGCGATAACGAATGAGCTTTAATTTTGTATAAATATTTCAAGTTAAACCTATAACATGCGAGTTAAGAGTCGAGTTAAGTTTTTTAAAATTATTGTTTTTAAAAATTTTTTATTTTAAATCACATTTTTTTTATTTAAACCTCTAATAATACAAAAAAAAAATTTAACTAAAAAGGACTGTTCGTTTCATTTCCATTCCGTATCGCTCCTTCAGCATGACTATGTCCTGCTGGGAGTCACTAGTGACTTTTTCTAATACCACGATGACATATTACGAGTTCAGTCACTGTCAGTTTGTGTACGAATGTCATGCTGCGCGTCATACGAATCGTCAGGCATGGCGGATCCAAAGTCACCCTAACATCATTGATTCTGTCAGGGGGACATTGGCTGCTGGGCTTACAGCATCATACTAAAGTGTCTTCGCATTGGTCACGTAGAAACAGGTAAACAACATAAGCGACCGACTTGAAAACCGATTTTTGAATTTTACAGCGACCAAAAATTGCAAAGGCCAAATACAAACGTTCGTATATAGATTGGCGCACACACAAACTCATAAGTTCGCAACGCAATCGAAAGAATAACAGCACAAGGGGGCGACTGCCGAAAAATAATAAGAATGAAAACCGTTTCTCAATGCGTTGAAAATAAAAGTCAGATTTTCGGAATTGTTTTGATCCTTTCATTAATTGCTACGTTTCGCGTTGTCTTTCTTTCCTCGATTTCATGCATTTTAAGTGTTTCAGTTGTCAAAGCATAGTGTATCGTAATGTGGAGGCCAGCATCGGGAATGAGTGAAAAATGAAATTAACGATAGAGTACGTTGGCGGCTCTTTATATATTAAATACTCTTTGGTCGAAGTAATAACGGCCAAATTGCAAATATCAAAAAACAAGGCAAAACCGCACATACTTATACAAAAGAAATTGAAAGCTTGACAAAGCCCTCGAAAATGCATACTCTTTGCGCCAACTGAAAACAAACGGCAACATCATTTGTGTTGCAAATCGCGTGCTGTCAATTTGTTCATAAACTATATTTATAAACAAAAAGAACTACCAACTAACACTTAGTTAGCGAAATAGAGGGGGTGTCCACATTAGCCTCGTACTCCACATTACCCGATCTTACTCTATTTTTCAACTTATCTCACTTCTTTATTCTTCGCTTATTCAGCAAAGCAAAGAGAATTATAGAAGTTAATTTAAAACAAGTAAGGTTGTTATAGTCAGGCGAGCCTGCCAATAGAATACCCGACACAGACAGACATCTTCATATAATTTTTAATATCAGGGGTTGTTTAAGGCCATAGGGGCCCCATATTCCGACTTTTGTTTAATTTCTTTATGAAAACCGCCCCTTTGCCACGCCCACTTTTCCAATTTTTTCGGATTTCTAATCGGATGCTTAAATTAACGAACAAATTTTAAGTTTCATTGAAATATTTGGAAAAAAGACACATTTTGGGGCAGTTTTGAGATTTTTTTGACAGACCCTAGTACTGGAGGTACCCTTAATAATCGACCGATCAAGAAAAGTTTTGCGCAAGATGTTTATGGCTACAAAGGAAGTATAAGTGCCAATTTTCTGCAACGCCCATTTTTCTAATTTTTGTAAATCACATTAATTGGACTAAAATATTAGTGGTATTCAAGCAACAGTGCAATCGCAGTGTGCAATATTTGCACTGCTTTTTTTTGTACGCAATTTGACAAGTGCAAATATTGCATACTGCGATTGCACTGTTGCTTGAATACCACTATTATCAAATGCTAAATTTCATCAAAATATCTTGTAAAACATCGGTTTTAGAGCAGTTTTTGTGATTTTCATAACAGACCCTAGTACTGGAGGTACCCCTAAAAATGGTCCGATCGGGTCCATTCTCGAACTTGTTCTTACTCATGCCCCCGTGAGTACGCATACCAAAATTTGTCGAGACAGCTCAACTCCTTCGATAAGAAAACTGTATACAAACAGACAGACGGACGGACAGACGCAGAGACAGACGGACAGACAGACGGACAGACCGACGGACAGACAGCCGGACAGACAGACGGACAGACAGACGGACAGACAGACGGACAGACAGACGGACAGACAGGCGGACATAGCTAAATCGAATCTCCTAGTGACGCTGATCATTTCTATATATATTTTGTATGGTCTATCTCGACTGGTTCTGGGTGTTACATACAACCACACAAACGCAATATACCCTCGACACAGAGTGTGTCGGGTATAAAAAAAGCAAATGTTTTGACTAGGATTGAACCCAGTTCTCTGGGGTGATAGCCCGACAATACAATACACACCCCATTTTTGTCAAGTTTAACATAGCTCGTGTTTGTTTTGCCAAGCTTTTAAAAATTAAAAAAATGAACCCGTTCATTAAAAATTACGGAGCAACAGAGGTTGGATGTAGCGTAGTGCATGGTATCAAGGAGTATTTAATATATAAAGAGCCGCCAACGTACTCTATGGCGAATCCCATTTTTCACTCATTCTCGATGCTGGCCTCCGCATTACGATACACTATGCTTTGAAAACTGAAACGCTCACAAAGCATGAAATCGAGGAAAGAAAGGCACTTGAAATGTAGGTATTGATAGAAAGGATCAAAACAAAAATGAAAATCTGACTTTTATTTTCAACGCATTGAGAAACGGTTTTCATTTTATTATTTTTTCGGCAGTCGCCCGCTTGTGCTGTTATTCTTTCGATTGCGTGCCGCACTTATGCGCATATATGAGTTTGTGTGTGCGCCAATGTACATACGTACGTTTGTATTTGGCCGTTGTGTGCCTTTGCAAATTTCGGCCGCTGAAAATTTTAAAAAATCGTTTTTCGAGTCGGTCGCTTATGTTGTTTTCCTGTTTCTACGTGACCAATGCAAAGTCACTACCGTATGGTTCTGTAGGGTGACTTGCGCGGCGCTAAATTCAAAAAAGTCGAAGCCTGGTCGCTTCGTTTACCTTTTGTAACATTATGTGCTATTTTTTTTAGTTTTAATTCGACCCTTTTTATACCCGACACACTCTGTGTCGAGGGTATATTGCGTTTGTGTGGTTGTGTGTAACACCCAAAACCAGTCGAGATAGACCATACAAAATATATATAGAAATGATCAGCGTCACCAGGAGATTCGATTTAGCCATGTCCGTCTGTCCTTCTGTCTGTCCGTCTGTTTGTATACAGTTTTCTTATCGAAGGAGTTGAGCTATCGCGACAAAATTTGGTATGCGTGCTCACAGGGACATGAGTAAGAACAAGTTCGAGAATGGACCCGATCTGACCTTTTTTAGGGGTACCTCCAGTACTAGGGTCTGTTACGAAAATCACAAAAACTGCTCTAAAATCCAAATTTTTCAAGATATTTTGATGAAATTTCATATTTTATCATATTTAAGTAGTATTATTTCCAAAATTGAAAAATTGGGCGTGGCAGAAGGGCGGTTTTCGAAAATAGTCCTCGTACAACCGAAATTCAAATGGGACTTCAACGAAATTTGGCACTTATGCTTCGTTTGTAGCAATAAACAT
>JAIPUU010000996.1:0-17861 GCA_020466095.1 Chlorops oryzae
CACTGTTGCCAATTTAAGGGGAATCCCCACTAAATGAAGGGAAATTTCTGGTCTTCAGTGGATACTAAGGGGAGAAAAGTCATTAGTTTTTTGACTTGAGAAGAATTTCAAATTGAATTCAAGATAATTCCGGCCTTATTTTGAGAGATTCAAGGGATTAAACCACTTAACGGCACGCAGTGTTAATAGTCGACAGAAAAAACATCCACGACCCATCTAGGGAGTTGAAATCAGGGCCTTTCGTATCGTGATTTTGGGCGTCTTAACTGACTGTCGTTGCAAAATGTGGTTAAATTACCGCTTTGCAATAAAACATATCTGGCAACGCTGATATGTAATTAATTATTACATTTATCGCCTTAAAAGCGAGCATTAACAATTTTAATTTATTAATTTTTTTTTTCACTACTTAATGATCTCAGATATCCGTTCGAAAAAAAGAACTTTTTGCCAAGAATTAAAATAATAAAAAAAAACATTTATTTTTAAAGATTTTGAAAAGGATTTATTTTTTTTTATTTTTTGAAAAGATTCTGTCATTTGTATTGACTACGTGAATGAGTTTATGGTCATTATTTAATCTTAATTCTCGCTTTTGAAAATAAAAAGTGACCGAATTATCAATGAATCGCGTGTCCATTAATAACACTAGTTTACAAAAAATAAAAAAATTTTGCGACCTGGGCCATCTGATGGTCTTTTCTAAAGTAAAATTTTGTGCCGAATCTGAATATGTCATCAAAAAAATTGTAAGTAAAATAGTTTTTTGAGAATAGGCTATTTTCCGTTTTTTTGAGTTTTGAAAAAAAGTATGGTTAGTAAATTGCAATTATTTCCGAATATATTTAACCGATTCTAAATTTTAAGCTACGAATGTAAAGGCAGTTAAATTGTCTACCAACAATGCCCAGAACATTTTTTAATCCAAATATACACGTAGAAGCTATTGATAAAATTTTCCAGAAATTTGTTTAATTTTTAACAAAATTTCAATAAAAATATCACTTTCAGTCTAATTTACACCATGAAAAAAATTTTTAAAAATTTTCTTCATTCTTTGGCTTCGAAGAACGATCTTTTAGGAAGAGAGGAAGCTTATTTTGATCAAATTCGCATTAAAAATGTGAAAGTTATAAGTAATTAAGCAAAAATACACAAAAATTCATTTTGTTAAAATCCATTTTATTAGAAATGGCTCAAGTCCCCTTATATATATTGATCACATTTAATCGAAACAGGAGTGAACATGTCTTTGAAAATTAATTTCCTGCACTACCATTTGGATTTCTTTCTGGAAAATCTTGGTGATGGAAAGCGATGAACACGGCGAACGCTTCCACCAGCAATTAAAAGCCATACAACGCCGCTATCAAGGTTTTTGGGATGAGGCAATGATGGGAGAGTACTGCTGGTTTCTTATCCGGGAAACAGGTTCCCTCCATAGTAGAAAAAACAAGTAAGGGGTTTAATTCAAGAGGTTTTTAAGGCCATCAGGGAGCCCCATGTACCAACTTTTGTTAAATTTCTTTATTAAAACCGCCGCTTTTCCACGCCCACTTTTTTGCAATTCTAATCGGAGGCTAAAATATACACTCGAATTCTAAGCTTTATTGAAATATTTCGAAAAATTCCAATTTTGAGCATATAGAACTATAGGTCTAACTCTTCTTCTTCCTAATCCCTGCAATGTGTTAGAGCTACGCTGCTTCAACATAGGCATATAGCATGAGGAAAAGAGAAGCACGATATGGCAGCGAAATCTTTAGCTCTGCTCTGGTGAAATGCATTGCCACTTTTATTTTTAATTTTGGGAGATTTTTCGAGTTCATTACATATAAAATATCTACCAAACTCATAAAATGCCATGAAAAGCTTGAAAAACATGAAAATAATCAAGGAAACTCAATATTAAGGAGAAATAGAAATGGTTTTTTTTTGTCCTACCCTGTCCACATAACTTTTTGATCAAGCTTTTTCAGCAAAAATACTAAGTTCTATATACAATCAAATTCGTAGTAGTAGTCAAAAAATGTATGTCAATTTATTACAAAATGAAAACATTCGTGCACATTAAGCAAAAGTATATCGTAATATATTTATTAAAGCTTCAATTATAACTTTAAAAGCTATATAAAAACCCGAGCCGACGCCGTGATTCTTTGATAATTTTCTTGCAAGTGGCATCATTGTGCCACTTTGTGTCCACCCGTATTGTTGTTGGTAGCTTTCTGGTGAATTTCTCGAATTTGTTGAATTTCCTATTCCTGCCTAAGGTTTTTGTTGGTAGCTTTTTGGTGAATATCCCCAATTTGTTGAATTTTCCTATGCCTGCCTAATGGTGTATATCCCCATCGCGGCAGAGGCTTTTCGACATCGACAGTTTAAGCGGGAATTCCAATAGCGCAGGAGCTGCAGGAAATTTCCTGCTGCAGGAGGTGCAGGAAAAATTCAATTTCCAATAATGCGTGTGCATGGGCATGTCATTGCTGCGGTTTTGAGTGTGAACTTGACTCAGTACATTTTTAGCTACTCTTGTACTCGTCTTATTTTCTATGAACGGAATGTAATATTCCCTTTTACTTAGCAAATAAGTTATAGAAATCATATATATAGAGACCGATGCTTAAAAGAAAACATAATTTAATGCATATTAATTGATTAAGGAAGAAAAGGATACGTCCGTAGTACCAAGTACCATAAAAAAGTACTCAATAGTTTCTACAACACTGTTATATCCTTTCTTCAACTGTTATACTCAGCTGTCATGTTGCTTACGCGCAGGAAATATTCAATTTTTCGAACTCGTGCGTGTGCGTGAGCGTGCAGGAAATTGATTCGAACTAGTTCCATATGTTTTCATGTGTTGAATGTTTGCAGGAATTCACGTTACGCAGCTCCTGCGCAATTGGAATTCAGGCTTTAGACCTACAGTCCTACATGATTTTGAGGCAGTTTTGGAATTTTTGTGACAGACCCTAGTACTGGAGGTACCCTTAAATAAAGGACCGACCAAGGAAATTTTTTTGGAGGATGTTTATGGCTACAAAGGAAGCATAAGTGCCAAATTTCGTTCAAGTCCCATTTGAATTTCGGTTGTACGAGACAATTTTCGAAAACCGCCCTTCTGCCACGCCCACTTTTTTAATTTTTGGAAATAATACTACTGGCCTTTAAATATGATCAAATATCAAATTTCATCAAAATATCTTGAAAATTTTCGATTTTAGAGCAGTTTTTGTGATTTTCGTAACAGACCCTAGTACTGGAGGTACCCCTAAAAATGGTCCGATCGCGTCCATTCTTGTTCATGTGAGTACGCATACCAAATATCGTTTAGATATATCAACTCCTTCGATAAGAAAACTGTATACAAACAGACGGACAGACGGACGGACATGGCTAAATCGAATCTCCTGGTGACGCTGATCATTTCTATATATATTTTGTATGGTCTATCTCGACTGGTTCTGGGTGTTACACACAACCACACAAACGCAATATACCCTCGACACAGAGTGTGTTGGGTATAAAAAGGGGACTTGAGCCATTTCGAATAAAATGCAATTTAAATAAAATGAATTTTTGTGTATTTTTGCTTAATTACTTATAACTTTCACATTTTTAATGCGAATTTGATCAAAATAAGCTTCCTCTCTTCCTAAAAGATCGTTCTTCGAAGCCAAAGAACGAAGAAAATTTTTTAAAAATTTTTTCATGGTGTAAATTAGACTGAAAGTGATTTTTTTATTGAAATTTTGTTAAAAATTAAACAAATTTCTGGAAATTTTCATCAATAGCTTCTACGTGTATATTTGGATTAAAAAATGTTCTGGGCATTGTTGGTAGACAATTTAACTGCCTTTACATTCGTAGCTTAAAATTTAGAATCGGTTAAATATATTCGGAAATAATTGCAATTTACTAACCATACTTTTTTTCAAAACTCAAAAAACGGAAAATAGCCTATTTCTCAAAAACTATTCTACTTACAATTTTTTTGATGACATATTCGGATTCAGCACAAAATTTTACTTTAGAAACGACCATCAGTTGACCCAGGTCAGATTTGCTGTAAACTAGTGTAATTGATGAATAATGCCGCGTGAAGACAAAGAGCTCGTGACGTATTTCACGATTGTATCAATGAATTTGGTAGCCACACTTTGATAGACTTCATCGCCTCCTTCTACCATTTTTGTTTGTATTTACCTAATTTAAAAAAATGTTTTTCATATACGTTTTTTAATGGTAATTACAGAAACTTTTTTTCATTTTGTGGTTAAACTTTTGTTCTTTATTACCCACAAACTACGTTTTTGCTCTCTGAATTAAGTAATTTTTGTATTGAACAGGAAGTGAAAACTTTGGAGATTTTTTTTCCTTTACAACATGTCAATCGAAGTCTTTTTCCCACCGGAAGTTACAATTTACAAAGTTCTAGATTGACAAAAAAAAACAAAGTTTATTGATTTATATAAATTTATGTTATCTTTGGACAATTACTGAAAAGTTCGAGCACCATAATTATTTTTATAATGGCTTCGAACAAAGTTTGTGAAATTTTTTGTCTATTTTGTTCTTGTACTTATGACATTTGTCATTCCTCCTGACTGTGATTTGGTAACATATATAATTTGATAAGGTACTTCGCGTGCCTACAAGTTCTTTTAAACATTGTTTGGACTTGTTCTAAATGAAATCAAAATAAATCACCCGATATCGTTTTTTCTAATTTTCTGACATATAAGTGCAATAAAATTGATTTGATTTAATTGACATCGCAACAACGAAGGGTTGGGGCGCTTTCGAATTTTCAGTCGGAAGCGTGCGCAGGCGTGATACAATTGTTTAGAATGTGATAAAGTGTGCTCTCTACTAGCGGACACTCCTTTTAAGCGGACACCCCTCTTAAACTTACACTTTTTGGGAATGCTCTAGTGTTCCTGCTTCTGAAATAGTTTCCTCTTAAGCCGAAACCTCTGTCAAAAGGACATACTTTTCAGTCCGTAGGTGTCCACTTAAGAGAGAGTACACTATATAGAGCAAGATAAATTATGTGTTCACATTAATGGGTGTTGTTTTACATCGATAGTACAGATGACTGCCTTCTAAGTGTACCAATTTATCTGGAATGTGGGTATCGACACAATGGCTATCATTAACCATAGCCCCAGCGAAACTCCAGAAGAAGTCCTCCCAAACATTAGGCAGGATCTTATTATCCCAGGGCTAATGATCTCCACTATGTGATGTTTAACCCTCTTATTCCTGGATCCTTCTCTAGACGGAGTTTATTCAAATAGAAAATCAAAAACTATTTTTATAATAATTTTTCTCAACCCAAAATTGTTCCCTCTGGTTTTTTTCGCTGGAAAAAATGCTGCATTAGAAGGTTGAATATATATTTAGGTCATTGATTAACCTGTCGTATATTTCACCCGTAGAATACCAACATACCTACTACCAATTTAATCGAATACTCGATCAACCTAATTGCGGTTTGATTAGGATCCGCGGGTGCAACATACCGTCCACCGTCGACAAATATATCAAATAATTTATTTCAAATCAATCAATCTTTTATATCACTAATAACTTATGTATGTACCTGCATTATTTTTTCTATACCCGACACATTCTGTGTGGTATGTCAAGAACTCTCACTCAGGAAAGAGCAAACAATTCTGTCTTTGTTTGTATAACTGTTTTCTTATCGAATCAGTTGATCTTCCTTAACCCATATGCGCTCTCTTTTATATTTATATGTTTGTATATGTACATATATACGACACAATATTAAACTTCGTCTAAAAGTTAACTGTTACTATTCCTGTGCAGTCAAGTAGGTCCTTCATAAATAACCGAGCTTAAGTAATTTTTGTCACTTTAACCCTTTAACGGACGTGAGACAAATTCGTCCCCACATAAGTTTAATGATTTGTAACGATTTTTTAAAATAGTAAATTCTATAAATCGTTAAAATTCAGAGGGGAAAAGTATGTATCTTCCTTATGCATTCAAGGGTTAAAAATACTAAATAAAGAAATAACACAGCTCGTTCACATTTTGACATTAGTATTTCTGCTTTTAACACAAGAAATGGTCCAAAGAATTTCTTTTTTTTTTGTTTTTTGGGGGCGTAAATGGGTTAAAGAAATTTTGTGCAACAATTTAGAGTGATATGAGTGTTAACGAATTTAAGAATCGATTTGATGTTTATTGGGAAGGTACTCTCCGTGCTGGAATGGGTTGAAAAAATTCCCAAGAACTTCCCTTTTAAGTCTTTGGCGGGTTAATCGGTATTCGATTCCGAAAAATTTCGATTTTAACCCATTGACTCCGAAACAAAAATCAAACCAAAACTTCTCTCCGCTATTTCTGGTGATAAAACCAGATCAAATCAATGTGAATTGATTTTTAAAGTGAGAAAAATTTAGCTGTACAGTGTACTCTCTCTTAAGCGGACACCTGCAGGACCGAAAAGTATGTCCAGTTAACAGAGGTGTCCGCTTAAGAGGAAACTATTTCAGAAACGGGAATACTAGAGCATTCCCAAGAAGTGTCTGCTTGAGAGGAGTGTCCGCAAAGAGAGAGTACACTGTATATACCTATGTATGTATGTATGTATTACATGTAGAGAGTAGAGAGCCAAAAAAGGTTAACATGATTTACGATTTCGAAACTGAAATCCTTAACCATTATCAATTTTACCTTCAAATATGTATATCCCTCAATCACTGAATTGCACGAGTCCCAAAAATTGTCCTTCAAAAATTATTGAACAATTCCTCGACCCTTTTCTCACGTACCTACATACAACATACATACATACACTGTATTTCATGATAGATCTTGGTGTGACCATTTGACTGGACAAAAATTAGTCAAACTGCCCCGCGCGTCCCTGCATCTCTCTCGATCGAGAAAAGTGGGGCATTTTTGGCTGGTGCACCTACATCCAGTCAATAAGCATCAACCGGTTATAATCCAATCACCATCCAAATTTCCGCTTGCGAACATGACTCTCGCGATGCCAATGCCCTGCAAACAAACAAACATACGTCAATCCAATACATTTGTGCAATCACAAACATAAGTGGGAATTTTCTGAAAAAAAATAAAAATAAAAATAAAAAAAATAAAAAATAAAAAAATAAGAGAACCAGAAAAGAAGTTATAATTAATATACCTACCTTATACTAAGTATATTAAAACGGGTGAACAAGCTAAGAAAGCTCCGAAAAACAATTCGTTCTGCTTTTCTTGATAACATAATTGTTTTTTTTTTTCTCCCCTCTTCGCAGCACAGAGAAAACGAAAGAAAGGAAAAACAGTGAAAAAAAAAGCAAACAAACAAAATATCTCAACGCAGCGTGAAACTCAAGGCCAAGACTCGCTCTCAAATTGAGAGTCTCAATTCAACGCATCAATTTCCCCATAACTCATTTCACATAACATCAAAAAATAAAATAAAAAATTACGCATTCGGCAGAGAAATGCTCACTCTACTTTCTCCGGAAGAAACCACTCAAAATTCCACTCAAAACTTATCGTCAAACACGAACAACAACAAGAACAACGTAAACGAAAACGAAATCGAAGAAAGATAGAGGTCGAGCGGTATTAAAATCCATTTCTTAAATTTTTGGCCTAAATTATATACAAACCCACAAACAAACGAACATACAAAAAACCCGCCCAACAATCAAAACAACCAAAAAACCAGCAAACAAACACTCAAACCATTCTCAATGTAATCGATGGGAATGTAACAATCTCACTCTTGATGCTCACACTTTCGTTCGCGCGATGGACCTCCATCCTCATTAAGATTATGATGATGATAATGATAGTGGTAATGATAATGATGATGGTGATGATGATGATGAACTGAGCTATTGCCCTAAACCAGTTGATGGAGCAAATTCTGCGGCAAATGAGCTATATTCATCAATAGCGAAATAAATTTTTTTGTTTTGTACATTTTGCTTCGCCTGTTGTTTTCTCTCATGGCCACAATTAGAGAAACCCTACCGAACCTCTACCCCCTTCAATCATAGCCCAAAAATTTGTAATATTTGTTCTGCACACATTCTTTCTCAGCCCACAACCAAACCCTCAGTAGTGTTTTTCATCGGTCTATTTTGTTCATTCCCCCTTATCCCCGCCATGGTTCCTTTTCTCCTCCCGTACGTTCCCAGAAAAAAAAAAACACAACCACAACAAATACTTATAATCTGCTCATTTATATCAATTTTTTGGCATAGTTGTAGGTAGTTCAATGCCAAAAATTGCGTATTATTCCGCAAAATAAAAAGAGTAGATTGGCACCCAAACAAAATCATTTCACTCACTCTCGATATGTACTGCGGAGATAGAATTTGTTTTTTGTTATTGTTATTGTTTTTTTATTTTTGAACTGACACCCAAGTCTACATAAGCATGTTTAGTATATTCAATACTCGTCGCTGGAAAGCTAAACGAGATTATTAATCAGAAGCTCTCACGCCCGTTCGCCCACTTATTGCAATGTCTCTCTAGCGCGCGCTCTGGCTCGCTCTTTAGCTCCTTCTATCTCGCTCTCTTATTGAATGCTCTCTCGATACACTTGCTCAATCAATTCGGTATCTTTGGTTTTGAATTAATTTTCGTACATTTGTTGCGTTATTGTTGTCTTTTAGTTTTGTTTTGTTTTCTTTAATATTTTATTTTTCTTCTTCGGTAAAATCCTCATTGCTGTTAACCCTCTAATGCCACAATATTTTTGTGTTGTAGGTTCGGGTTTTTTGAAATTTGAGGAAATTCAAATACCCGAACTCATTTTTCCTCCTACGCGTTTCGACTAGCTAAAAATAGTCTTCCTCAGGGAGTCTATTTATATTTAAGAATTTTTTTTCTCAAATTTAAAAAAAATTTACAATTAAAGCTTACAATAGTTTTTTATGAATAGTTCAGATAAGACTAATTTCGGGTGGAGAAAAAGTAATTTGAAGTTTTTTGTGATTTGGTCGAGGAATCAGAGGGTTAATCCTACAAGACTTCATTAAAATCATCTTTTTTCGCTTTCAATAACAATGATTTCTCAATCAAGAACATGTAAAATTGGCTTAATATTGCCTTTTTTAAAAAAAAAAAAAAAAAAAAAAAAAAAAAAAAAAAAATTACGTTAACCCCTTTGTGTCCACTGTACTATATAAGTATTTAACTTTTACTATAAGAGCGAAGCTTTTTCATATAGAGCCAAAATTTGGTGTTGTCACTTTAACCCTTTAAGGAATATTAAATAAATTTTTTCCCACATAAGTTTAACGATTTATAAGGATGTTGAAAACAATAAATTCCATCAATCGTTCAATTTATCTGGGAAAATTTTGTTCCTTATGCGTTAAAGAGTTAAAAATAGTAAATAAATATAAATTACAGTTCGTTCACATTTTGACATTAAATGAATCACCTTGTTTTATTACAAGAAACGGTCGAAAGATTTTTCTTTTTTTTTGGTCGTAAACGGATTAAAGCATTGATAAAATTAGTTTTTTGAAACCATAAAAATATTTGCATATACAGTGAAAGCTCCCATGAGCGGTCACCAATTGTCGTGCCCTTTTTGTCCGCTTTTGGGAGACCGCAAGTAGAGCTTTCACTGTTTTTTATAATATTTACGGGTTAAAATAATTGTGATCGCGGTTCCGGAAAATACTCAAGCTCAAGCGTCTGCAGTTCAAAATTCTCCGCTTTGAAATAGGTCAGAAAAAATGAAGATTTAAGTACAAGAAATGATTAGGGTTGGGTATTATCTAAAGTTTTTGAGCAATTCATTAATGACCTTTTGACGAGGCCAGAAGCCCCCGAAATCAAAAAGTTTTAAAGCAATGCCTATCAACAATTTTTTTTAATAAATAAAAACCTTCTTCCAAAAAAAATCCTGGCTGTGTGGCTCTCCTTGAAACTTGAGCTTCACTGGGGTCTATTAATTGAGTTAGTTACTCAATCTCAATTTTTTCCCGAGTAAAAATATGCAGGCCCAAATCGGGCCCAAATGACGCCCAAAATTCAATACGCGCCCATAGCGCGTCCAATGCGCGCCCAAACATAACCAAAATGGCTCAAATTGAGCCTAATGCGCGCCCAAATCAAACCCAAAATTGAAAAAATCATGAAAAGTTCAATTTGACTTTAAACTTATAAACGTAAAAAATCCAGTCTTTTCGATTTGGCAAAGACGGTGTCAAGGAAGAGCACATGACTAGCAGTCGATAGTTCCAGGGTTCAAATCCCATGACGAGGGTGATAAAAATCGAGAAAATAAAAATTTTGAAAATAATAGGTATTTGGAATTTTAAATAGAGAAAAACAATATTTGATATTAAATGTGTGTACACGGGCCTTGTTAAAGCCGGAATTTTTTTTTTTTAATTTTTTTCTCGTTTTGGGTTTATTTTGAAAAATTCGATGGCTGATAGACTCGAAGCTACTGCCTCTTTTTTTTAAGATTGCGTCTTAATTCATTAATGCGCAATACTCAAAAAATAATAATACAAATAATTTATAATAATAATAATAAAAATAATATTAGTAACAATAAATTCGAAAGTGCTTCGGGCTCGTTTTTTTTTAAATTTTTTCTTATTTTGGGCCCATTTTGGCTATATTTAGGCTTGATTTGGGCGCGCATTAGGCTCAATTTGGGCCCATTTTGATTTTTTTTGGGCTCAATTTGGGCGCGTTTTTGTTCACTACCCAGGCCCGGTTTGGGCTCGATTTTGGCGCGAGTCTGTTCATTATTTGGGCCCAGTTTGGGCGTGCAAAATAAATACAAATATTTTTACTCGGGTTAGTTTGAATTTCCTTATTATCGACTTTTAAGACGTACCTTTATTTTAATTTGGTGAAATCAATCATAATTTTTTACTATCTTTCGCATCGTTAATCAGTATTGGTTATGCCAAAAATCTACTCTTGCGAAGGTTTAAAAAACTACAAAAATTAAAGAAAATTATGTTTAAAGTGGCTTATTAAACTCCAGCTAACGATTGTGCTAATTAACAGACAAACATCACATTTTAAGTCTTCATTTTTTTTTTTTGACGACCAGACGAGATTTTTGATGAACGCATATCCATATGTACATACATATGTATATTATATATCATTCATCATTAATTCATTACCTTATCTCCTTTTCAGACAAATCTCTCCCGCTTGAAATCATGAAATAAAAGAAAAATCAAAAATAAGTATCAAAACATTCTCATTGCTCCCCTTCTTTTGCTACCAGGGATTAATTTTTTTTTTTGTTGTTGTTGTGAAGTCGTTACTATAGTTGTTGCTATTTTGCTGTTGCTGTTTTGATCTGTTCTGATAACAATAAGCATAAGAATAATAAAAATAAGTAATGGCGGCAACACAACGTCTAAAATGGAGCAGCAATTAGATATGCATTTGGCCAGCCACTCAAGAGAAAATTTTCTTCAGACTTGCAAAATATTGCTCGCCGATAATTGTATAAGAGACAACAATAACAACGTCATCGGCTAAGGGAATAACAAAAACACCGCCGACGAAGACGCTAACGAACGTCGACTCAACGTCAAGACAACGAATACGAATACGAAGACGACGCACGGTTGTCGGTTGTCGGGCTGTGCTTAAATTTTTGCTTTTCATTTCATAAAAATATGTCGACGACAGTCGGTTCGGACTGTAAGCGTGAAAAATTCGCGGAAAATAGCTAATCTTATGCATACATGCACTACGGAAAAATCTCATTCTTTTTAATTAAATATTTATTTATTTTAAAAAGCAATTTTAACGCAATAAAATTTTAAAGTCAGTGGAAAAGTATCTCCATGCAAAATTTCAATTTTGAGAAGAGAAAAAGATTATAAAAAAATATTTTTAAAAATTATTAAAAAAAATTATGAAAAAAATTTAAACAAATTATTTAAAAATTTTTAAAAAATTATTTAAAAAAATTAAAGTCAAATTACGAAAGAAAGGGTAAGACACGTCAAAATTATACAATCTTGAGAGAAGAGCTAAAAAAATTATTCCTTTTTTTTCACTAAATTTTGCGTAAGCTTTCGGTTTTCTCACAGAAAAAATTTTTTTATTTCATTCGGATTTTTTTTATTTTATTTTTTTGTTAATTTCAATTTATTGAGCGAGGATTTATTTTTGGTATACAATTTTTGTTTAAGCTCGACTCTACGAACAATATAAGAATGAAAAATTTCAATACGTAAGCAAAAAGTTTTTGTGTTTTTATTATTGATTCAACCGGTTCGATTTTGAACAAAATAAATTTTATCAAAAGAGAAAAAGAAAAGGATTTTAAAATTAACCAAAATAAACGGCTTTGTGCATAAAAGAAAGAAAAAAACACAATTCGAAAAATACCTGTTTGAAAGTGCGAACGTAAGAAGAAACAAAACGAAAAACGTCTCTAATTCCGAGACTCGAAGACTTTTCGACGACTCAGTGAAAAAGTATAAATAAAAAATAAATAAATAAATACAAAATAAATAAATAATTAAATAATTATAAATGAATAGCCGAAGGTCAGAGGAAGAAATTGAGGAAAAATAAAATATTTAAGAAACTATAAATCGCAAAAAAAGCACCAGAAAAACAGATTTATTGAATCGAAGTCATCAAAACAACAACAAAAAACCAAATTCCAACCAAAAGTTTCTTGGTGTGTCTCTTCAGAAAGAAAAAAACCAAAAAAAAAAAAAACAAACAGTATACATTGCAAGAATAATAATAAAAAAAAATCATCTTGTAAAAAAAGAAGCTCATGTTCGAACGCTAATAAACGTGAAAAATAACACAAAAATAATAATAGAGACAACAACAAAAGAAAAATATTCTTCGAAAGCACAATTTACCAACTGCGAAGTACTTATGAATGGAATGAGAGAAGCATGGACTACTTAACAGCCTCCCCCGATGCATAGGTACACGACAGACAGACGCACGCTCGATACCCAACGCCCACTTTTGCTGAACGCATCCTTGAAACGAGAAGCATAACAACAGCAGTCGGTAAAAGAATTGTTATTAACCAAAAAGGAAAAAAGGAAAAAACAAAAAAAAACAAACGGAACGAACGAAACGAAACGAAACGAGCAAGCAAAGCCGCAAACAGTGAAGCAAAAGGAAAGGAAAAGAAAGGAAAACGCAAATTAACGCAAATACTCGCGAAAGTGGAAAGCTTTGTTGAGAAATCTTTGATAATTTTTGGAGCAGAAAAATTGTCATGACTGCTTAATGTACCTACATATATATGCATTCGAGTTCTTGAAAAGAGATTTTTTTTTTTTACTTTTGTGATTTGAAAAAAAAAAAACAAGCAAAAAGAAATTCAATTCAAAAGACGACAAAACGAAAGCAAACAAGAATCCGAAATTCAATGGAAAAAATTAATAAATGCCATCATAAAAATCAATAAATAAAAATGTTCAACAAAAAAAAAAAAACAAAAAAAACAGCAGATAGGTTGGTATTCTTATTTAATTAACTAACTATCTAACCAGGGTTTGAGGTATTTTTTTTATGCACGACATATTCTGTGCAAAAGATATATTGCGTTTGTGCGGTTGTCTGTATCACCCAGAACCACTTGAAGTAGACCAAACAAAAGGGTCTAGATATGATCAGCGTCACCGGAAAACTCCAGCTAGCCATTTCCACCACTCTGTCTATCTGTTTTTTCATCAGTCTGTCTGACCCTCTGTATGTCTATCTGTATGTCCGCATACAGTTTTCTTAAAAATGGAGTTGATGTTTCAAGACTAAATTCGATATGCGTATTGCTGGGGACATAAGTAAGATAAATGGGTTTGATCGGATGGTTCTAACATGTAACTATAGCGACAGGGTCTGCTATGTAAATCATAAAAGTTGCTCTAAATTCGTTGTTGTTTTTTTTTTTAATTTGTTAATAAAATATGATATAAACTGTTTTAAGGACTGAATGATATCTGCAAAAAATGAAAAAATAGGCGTGGCAAAACGGGGTTTTTCGAAAGCTGTCTTGTACACTTGAAATTCAATTGGGAATTCGTCCAAAATATGGACTTCTTTTACAGTCAAAGACATCCTCAACAAAAATTGACTTGATCGGTCCATTATTAAGGGTACCTCCAGTACTCCAGTACAGGCGTAACAAAAAGTCCTTTATAGTCTTGAAAATCCCCAGAAATCTTATCCATAAATTCGTGGTCATCGGGCCATCCTAAAAAAAAAATTCAAACATGTATAGCTAACCCTTTATCCGTGCCAGGGATTGTTTTTTTCGGGCTCACCTGACTATAACACCCTAACTTGCTTTAAAATTTTTGTTCGGCTAAATTTTATTTCTCCGAAATTTTTATTTATAGCTCATTTGTTAACAAAAGAGCAATATGGTTCATTGATTTTGTATGACAAACAATTATTAAATGCCAATTTTTGGGGAATTTCAACACAAGAAAAATAAATATTTACCCCAACCTGTGAATCCAAAAATGCTACGTGACTAAAATCACATAGAAAGCATAATCCAATGCTCCTTGAAAGTAAAAGAGGAGATTAATTTTTCCCCATTTTAGATATTTTGAGTTCATTGGTTTTGTATTACGGCAAAAGGTCAAATTGATAAAAGGACGAAGAACTTCAACGTTCACGCTTAAAATTGAAAATTCTGAGACTTTTCATGTTTTCAAATGAAAGATTTCATTGTGAAATGCGAGTCGTCTTCTTTGAATAACAAATTTCTTAAATAGTAATCTTGATTTATTTCAAGGATTTGATTTCAGGATTCAAATGTTTTCTTCACTTTTTTTTTTTTTTGCTTTGAGTTCATTGAATAAAAAAAAAAAAATCTCTATCCTTTGCGAAAGGCTTTGGGGTTAAACTCCACGCTCAGTGGTCGATATTTGTTATTCGGTTTTAAATTTGTTCCATTCTAACCGTCTTTGTTTCCCCGTTCCGAGCCGATGGTCTAAGATGTTCCTCGTGCCCTTTATGTATAGCTAATTTTATGATTTACCAAACACCAACCTTTTAAGACAAACAAACAAAGCAGCCAATTGGGGATTAAAAAAAAAGTGGACAGCTTATTACGCTGAGAGCTCATTCAAGCTTATAAATACATTTATTCATGTCCTTTGTATTAAAAATTTCGCTGTTCCGCCCACTTAAGAGCAGGCCAACAAAATTAACAAGGTCCAATTAATGGCTCAGTATTCGATGCTGTCGTGAGCACTAATCCAAGTTGTGGACCTTTGCGACGAAAACACTTGAAGAAATTTCACAAACAAACAAACAAATTAGAGAAAGAAAACAAACAAATAAAATCACAGGATATTGTTTCCATGGCTGAGCAAGAGAACTCTTGTAAGAGTCTCGATTTAAGAAATTCAATTTTAGAATTTTGAATCAATTCCCTACTTGGTCGGATGCATAGCTGAAATGATCACATTAAAATACATATCGCTCGTTTACTTCAAGGATGTCATAACTCAAAAATAAGATTTTTGAGCTAATGATGAGGAAATATTCATGTAAAAATGCGTATCAATACTTACTATACTCTTTATACTTTATACTTTAAAGCGTTTTTCAGAAAATCTATGTTTTTTTTTTTTGAGATATGAAACTTACTAGCACCACACAGTTAAATTCGCCACTGTTCTAAAATTGACTTAATCCGCATAAAATGTCCCCCGCAGTCAGTTGATGCATCATCATTGTCATCACATAAAAATTCAGAGCCCAAACCCCTTAGGAAATCTACTAAAGGAATTTTTTTTTTTAATATCATCTTGTTTCTGTGTAAACATGACTGTTGATATTCTATTTATACTTTAAAATCGAGTTTAATAAAATTATTCTTATTAACTTGAACTCGATGCGACCATTTATTCATTTCGAAAGATTAATTTTTAATTAGAAATAATTGGAATATAATTATTTAACTCAGAGTTAATATACTTATTGTTTATTTATTTTTAGTACAAGATATACCTTATTTGCTGCATTCAATTAACATGTTCTTTAAGTATCAATTATCTTAATAATAATTTCTGGACTATATTAACAGAAAAAATTAAAGCAAAATTTTATTGGCCCAATTAAAAATTGAACCCATTCACTTTATTTGGGCTTTCAAAAATTTCAAATGGGTCATGATGTGAACTTCGCTTACACAAAAAAAAAAAAAAAAAAAAAAAGGAAGCTCTAATAAACATATAAAAAATATTATTCATTGGTAGGATATTAGAAAAAAACCAGGGACCCAAAATAATAATTATTTTTGAATTTTGAATTTTAAAAATCGATATAAAATAATTTATATTTTAAAAATTAGTATTTAAGTGTTATTCTTAGAGTTTTATTTTTTGATCAAAAAAAAAAATTAATTCTCAAGTTTTATTTTTTGATCAGGAAATAACAATTATTTTTCGGTTTTATTTTTTACTCAATGATAAAACTTATTCTAAGAGTTTTAGTTTTAACTCAGTAAATAAAAATTGCTTTTAGAGTTTTATTTTTTGCTCGGATGATAAAAATTATTTTTGGAGTTTTATTTTTTACTCAGAAAATAAAAATTACTTTTCAAGTTTTTTGTTTTACTCACAACATTATGCAAACACAAGTATTATGCAAATATTTTTTGGATTTGAATTGTGGTTGCCGATTTCGCATCTGGCCTTTTTCATTTCCTCATGTTCATCATCATCCGACTCTTCATCACTTTATCCTATTTCAGGCGTTATCTTGAAAAAAGTGGTAATATACTTATGCAAGAGTTTTATTTTTCTGAGTAAAAAAAACAACTCAAAAACCAATTTTTATTTTTTGAGTAATAAATAAAAATCTAATATGACTTCCAGACTGTCAACTTAAAATCTGAATTTAGCTCCTTAAGTTGAATTTAGAAAAACCCTTTCAGACTGTAAATTCTGATTTACGAGCTCACAGCCTGTTCAAACTTAAATTAGATGTTTGCTTTGATTGATCGAAAAGATATCGTGGTGTAGTGGAAACCTCCGCCTTGGAACCCGAAAGGCTGAGGTTCGAATCCGGGCGAAAACAAGATTATGGGGAGAAAGAAATTTTATTTTTTTTTATTATTAAAAAAACGAAAATTCATTTCACCTCTAAAGATTTGAAAAAAAAGCAAACAGGTATTTTCATCGTTGTCAAAAAAGGTAGTGAAATGTAAGGGTTGCAGCAACGAATGCCTAAACTCATGATTTATTCTGAATTTAAATACCCTAAACTCAGTTTAAACTCACTACAAAGTCTACTTAAGGTACTAAAATCAGTTTAACGCAATAGTCTGGAAACCATATAAGATAAATTTTTATCTTCAGAGCAAAAAATAAAATTCGAAAAATAATTTTTATTTACTGAGTAAAAATTAAAAATCTAAAAATAAGTTTTTTCTTCTGAGTAAAAAATATACTCGAAAATTCATTTTTATTTCTTGATCGAAAAATAAAACTCTAAGAATAAGTTTTATCTTCTGATAAAAAAATAAAACTGAAAAAATAATTGTTATTTTCTGATTAAAATAATAAAACTCTTAAAATAATACTTAAATTGTAATTTTTAAAATATAATTTATAACAGTTATGGCCCTGGAAAAAACCCTATAAAAACGGTTAAAAAATACAGCTAAAGTTCCAAATTAATTCGAAAAAAAACAATTTTCAAAATCTTCGACTGCTTTAAAAGCATTCATCGAAGACCTTAAGGATATTTTGCAGGAGATTAAGCTCGCCTTTTTATTAGGCATTACTTTAAAGAGAAATTACTAAGAATTTTGGCGCTAAAACTTTTTTGAAAACTGAAAAACTAGACCCAAACGA
>JAIPUU010000378.1:0-18074 GCA_020466095.1 Chlorops oryzae
TGACGGTGGCGATGTGGTTGTTCGGAGAGTTTTCTGCTTGTACGTATTTCGGAATGGCTCCCGTTGGATTATTTTGGTTTGCGTCTGCATCCAGTGGTAAAAGTGGTGAAGGTGCTCTTGCGTGTTTTACCTCCCATTCGTGTAATATTCGTGCGTATTCGTCATCTGATGCGTGCTCATTTGCGAATGCGGCCAGTCGTTTTCGTAGCTCGTCGACGGTGCCTTGGGTATCGATTTTTACAGTCTCGCAGTAATTTAAGAGGTCCTCTTTCCGAAGAGAGTATATCCATGTAGTTTTTACCATCTTGTGTGTCTTCTTGTCAAATTTTGCTCGGGCGCCACTTGTAACGACCTATCCTGCCGGGGTACGCTCAGTCGTGTCCAGGGGTCGTACAAGAAATTTATATTTCAACGCAGTTATCTAAGGATTTTCAATGGTTGTTTAATTTCAATATAATTCAGTAAATGTAATATATAATTCAATGTCATTCAATATATAATTCAAGTAATTTGCGTGTAATTGTTGGCTGCGTCTTGCTGGAGTCCTCTGAAGTGAGGTTTCACTGTAGTTCCACGAAGCGGGGTTTCACTGTAGTTCCATGAAGCGGGGTTTTCACTGTAGTTCCATGAAACGGGGTTTCACTGTAGTTCCACGAGCAGGGTTTCACTGTAGTTCCACGAGCAGGGTTTCACTGTTAGTTCCACGGAGGGCTTCACTGTTGGTCCTCTAGTCGGATGTCCACTGCAGTTCGTTGTCGCGGTTTTACTGTCGAGGATGCTCTGAGAAAGATGCTCTGAAAGGATAATAATCGGACCTAGTTTCCTTGTGAGGCTTTGTCTCGTTACCAGAAACCCAGGATCAAACAATTATCCTTCAGATTTGTCCTAAATTCTTTAATCGCTTGTGAGGCAAGGTCTCGTTAACTACGATTAGGAATTTTCTCTTGTGCTGTTCTCGTACTGACTGCCTTTTCCTTGTGCCGTCGCTTGCTTTTATATCCATTTCTGGACTGACCTTTGGACTATTAGTCACGCTTTTCGTGCGTGTCGACCTTTGGCCTCTGAGTCACGCTTTTCCTGCGTGTCGACCTTTGGACTGTGTACATGCATTATCCGCATGCGCTCTGCGTGCTGCTCTGCTGCGTCGCGCCGTTCGATTTCGATCGTTTAGTTGTGTTGTTGTTTGCGCATGTCTGCTTTGTGTCTTCTTGCAGTTGTTGTTGTCTTTTGTGGACGTTGTGTTTCTTCCCGTTGTTGTTTGTGCAAAGTTGTGACGATTTTGTGGTCGTCACAATCGTTACCTTCGGGGTCAACTGCGTGCCTTATTTGGCAATTCAAAACGCTCATTCAATTAGCCAAAGAGGTTGATCATTCACTCCCTTTAGCGTCAAATATTTTGAGAAATATGAGTATGTGATGATGCTCTTGCCGGTGCACATTCTCTCAATGAAACTCTCGAGGCTTTAGATCACTTATTCAAGCCACCAATTCTGCTGGATTCACTATGAGAAAATGGCTTCCAATAGCAAAGAAGTTTTGAATACACTCCCAGTAAAAGATCTTTTAAACGAAGATTTTCTCAAAATTGAAGATTGTAGTTCCACCAAGACGTTAGGTATTCGTTGGAATGCTAACTCTGATTATTTTTTCTTTACGGTTTCTGTCTTTTCAGAAAAACCCTCATATACAAAATGATTGCGAAAATTTTTGATCCTGCGGGATGGCTCTCACCGATCGTAATAGTTGCAAAAATTTTTATGCAAAATTTATGGTTGCAAAAAATAGACTGGGATCAGGAAATTCCTTCTGATCAATTAAAAGTGTGGAAAGACTTTATGGAAAGCCGTAAATATATCGATAGGATTCGCATTCCAAGATGGGTAGATTATTCCCCTTCCTCAGTGGTTCAATATCATGCTTTTGTGACGCCTCCGA
This sequence comes from Chlorops oryzae, assembly GCA_020466095.1. Taxonomy (NCBI): domain Eukaryota; kingdom Metazoa; phylum Arthropoda; class Insecta; order Diptera; family Chloropidae; genus Chlorops; species Chlorops oryzae. The sequence continues at coordinate 1,936 of JAIPUU010000378.1, forward strand.
AAAGGCGTTCGGAGCATGTGTATATAGTCGTGTTGCAAATGGACAGTGTGTTACAACTCATCTATATTCGCAAAATCTCGTGTAGCACCAGTAAAATCAGTTTCCCTCCCGCGATTAGAGCTTTGTGGTGCCACACTAATTAGCTGACATGATCGAAGCATTAGTCGAAGAGCTACAAATACATAAAAGGTCTCTATTTTGTTGGACGGATTCAACAATTGTCTTGCTTGGCTTCAGAAGCCACCATGTGATGGAATGCATTTGTAGCAAATAGAGTGTCGAAAAATTTAGAAAAAACCAATCGCGAAAATTGGTTTCACGTTGATTCGCATGACAATCCTGCGGATATGATTAGCAGAGGGATTAACAGTCGAGATCTCGTTAAGAACCAATTATGGTGGATAGGGCCTTCATGGTTAAAATTAGAAGCGTCCGCATGGCCAAAATTGAATCCCTCGTGCTCGTTAGACACCAATTTAGAGCAAAAAGCTATTAAAATTAATTATGCATTTTTTTTATAGCAATTTTGACGATCTGATCGATAGGTTTTCAAACTTCGCTCACGCTTTACGTGTGCTTTCGTACGTTTTTCGTTTCACAAAGCGACGAATTCAGTGTGAAGTTCCACACACTAAGGGCGTCACAAGTGCCGAAATTAAATCGACACAGAATCACTTAATTCAAATAGCGCAAAAAGCTTATTTCGCAAGTGAATATTTCGTCTTTCAAATTCCCTCCCAATTGATTCAAAAAGCAAACTCGGTACGTTAAATCCGTTTCTCGACACTGATGGGCTTCTCCGGGTGGGAAGTCGGTTAGCTCGTTCCACATCACTAAGTCATAATGAAAAATTTCCGATCATTCTTCCATATTCATCAATTCACGCGACTGTTTGTTCGTTTTTATCCATGACATAAGTATGCATGGGGGAAATCAACTTATCTTGCGTTTGATACGTCAACAATTTTGGATTCCGAAGGCTAAGAATTTAATTAGATCAACAATTCATTCTTGTAAGGGTTACCTTGTGGCATAAAAAGAAATCTCAAAGCCAAATTATGGCTGCCTTGCCCCCAGAACGAGTAACGATCGCTAGGCCATTTACGTCGACTGGCATCGACTTCTGTGGTCCTTTTGATATAAAGAGCTACAGAGGTCGAGGATGCAGTATCACGAAAGGTTACGTTTCACTGTTCGTTTTTTTGCTACTAAGGCAATACATCTTGAAGCAGTTAGTGACCTCACGACGCCCACTTTCTTAGCCGCTTTCGCTCGATTTGTAGCCCGGCGAGGCTGCCCTGCAAGAATTTTTTCCGATAATGGCACAAATTTTGTTGGGGCTTCTCGAGTATTGAAAAAGAGTTCAAAGAATTTATAAAAGCCCTGAAGACAGATGTTTGAACGAATTATTCACATCAAGCGATTGAATGGAAATTCATTCCACCTGGTGCTCCTCATATGGGAGGACTGTGGGAAGCAGGTGTCAAATGTTTTAAAATTCCACTTCCGGAGGTTTGCAGGAAACTTCAAATATACGTTTGAAGAATTCAGCACAATCATTCAACGAATTGAGGCATGCCTCAACTCTCGGCTTTAAGTCCTATCTCAGATGATCCCACCGATATAGAACCGTTGACTCCAGGACACTTCCTCATCGGTTGTCCAATTCTCTCTCTCCCTGAAGTTGAAATTGAAAGTAATCCCATGTCTCTAGTTAATAGGTATCAAAAGATGAAAGCAATATACCAACAATTTTGTGCACGATGGAAATCAGAGTATTTGAAAGAGCTACACAAACGAAATAAATGGAAATTTCCCCAAAAGGATGTGGAAGTTCATGATTTGGTCGTTATACAAGACGAGAATCTACCTCCGAATGAATGGCGCTTAGGTCGGGTCGAAAGTGTGCATCGCGGCATTGATAATCGGGTACGCGTAGCAAACGTTAAAACGGCTAAGGGTGTTACTAAGCGACCCATCTCTAAACTGGTTTTACTTCCATATCCCTAAATTTCTCATCAACATCTCATTTGTTTTGCGTTTTTGTTTGTTCGTATTTTACTCTCTTTTGTATAGCAACATGAGTACTAGCGCAATTACAGCCGTATCACAAATTGTGCCACCGAAGTTAAAATGGACTGCCTAGTCTGCAAAAAACAACATGCCTTACGGTACTGCTCCTTCTTTTTAAAACAATCTCTCGAAGGCCGGTTGAGACTAGTCCTGTTGCATCGCTACTGTTCGAATTGCCTGGCGCAAACGCATGCTCGACGAAATTGCACCAGCACGTTCCGTTCCATCGGTGTCATGAATCACATCACCCTTACTGCATGACTATAATACATCACAACATCAGCCAGCAAGTCCATGGCAGCACGATTGGGAAAACGGCAACCAGAGAGACCTCGCTCGTCTCGGCTCCCACAAAACCGGACACCGTGCTCTGGTCCAAGGGGCGCGACAGTACAGGACCTCGCTCGTCCATAAGTGCTGCGGGGGATATCAATGGGAACAACGTTGCGGCCCACGGCACTCGTGAAGGGGTGGCCAACGGACGATTATACATACTAAGATCACTACTCGATCCAAATTCAGTTGGGTCCATTCTCGCCGGCAGATGTGCGAATAAATTGAACATCACATGCGACCGCTTGAATGAGCACAAAATATGTTCATTAAACCTGCGGGCTAGAATGGACCTCAATATCGAAATCGCAATTAAGGCTCAAATTCACGAGCATTTGCAATTAATAACCCCTTTTCAAAATATCGATGAGCGCATCAGCTCGTTGTTCACGGGGATCAAGTTGGCGGACCCTTACTTTTACAAGTCTTCGGAAATTGATCTCATTTTGGGTGCTGATGTGTATCCGAAAATTATGCCCCGGGATGATTGAGGGCCAATATGGACGGCCACTGGGACAACTTACCATCTTTGGTTATGTGTTGACCGGCGTCGTAAGCAGCTGATTTAACTATATATATATATATATATCTATATCAATAAACCTTAGCCCTGAATTGCATCCTTAAATTATTATTAACATTTGTTTGAAATCTTGTAACATATACAATTCCCATCCTTCTTTACAGTATGCGTTTACCTGATGTTTCCGCAATGGTTTGTCGATGATTGTTTGCAGTAGCACTGCAAGGGGGGGAGAATGTTAATGTGGAAGCCGCTTAACTTTATTCAAGGTATAAGACTGACCCCTCGATAAATGCAACCAGACCTCCGCAACATGTTGAGAAGAAAGCAAAAGTCATGGCGCCAAACAGCTTCGTGACAAGGTCAGTTGTCTTACAACACTCCCCGCATATTACGTTCTTTTTCAGCAACGGAAATTCTACAAGTATACATACATATTTACTCATCGCTCAATATACCTCATTCTCATCATCACCAAACCCTTGCGGAAATATCCACGTAAGCTCTCCCATACAATATATCAATAAAGATAAATAGAATTCACAGAATTTAATTGTTGGTGCTTTTCTCTTATTTCTCGGCTTATTCCGGATTTCCCTCCCCTTACAACTGAGTTATTTATATAGGTCGCTGGTTCAGATCCGGCCCGAAGGACCAATATCTTGGCAAAAAATGGAGATCGCCTCCTCGACCAGCCCACGCCCACAAATAAAGGTTTATCGTAACTTGTGAAGTACAAGGCGTAAAGCTTCAAATTCGCAACATAGGTTGACCAAGGCGAATGAAAGGTGTAGGAAAAAAATTTATGTGGCCCGACCACTGCCACGCCCACAAATAAAGATTTTTTTTAAACTTCCGAAGTAAAAGGCGTTGAAGCTTCAAATTCTCAACATAGGTTGACCAAGGTGAATGAAAGGTGTAGGAAAATAGTTTATGTGGCCCGCCTACTGCCACGCTCACAAATGGAGATTTTTCGTAACAGAGAGCGCCAATAATGTCGGAACGCTGGGTATTTCAAAGTCGGGCTTGACCGACTTCAGCTTTCTTACTTGTTTGTGTTTGTGTGAGTGTATGTCTTTTAATGTAGTGTGTCCCTAACATGCGATTTTTTTTAAAACCAATGCTAGGCTTGGAACATTAGACTCCGTTTCGCCTGTGCCGGGAATCGAACCTCCGACCCTGGGATCAAGTGCATAGCACGCATCTTCTACGCTTTCCCAGAGCCACTTTTTTTGAATTAGTAGTTCAAAATTTTAACTTCAAATTTAAATCCTAAGATGATTCAAAAGCAAATAAATAAAAAAAAATTTAAAAAAGATTTCATGTTCATAGGAGTCTTTGAAAAATTTCGTACCAGAAATTCTGAAACAGTATGGCAGCGAATGACAAAGGCAAGTTTTGCTTGTGAATTTGTTTCTCCTTTCAATTTTCAGAATTTTTTGAATTTGACCATTCTTCCACATTTTTTGGCCTGCGACAGAATTGAACTCGAGCCCTTCATATTGCTAAGTGCATAACTCTTCCATTACGCCACGCAGCCATTTGACTCACGGCGCAGCAAATATATCAGATTAATATTTGAGCAGAATTGAACGGTTGTGTCCACGCTGACCATGCCACTACGCAGCGGCGAAAATGCTGCTTACAGAAGCGATGAACCGCAACACATTTCGTAGGCGGTAGGCGGCAATGCATACGACCCGTATACAATCCTGGTATACTTTAGTTCGATCGTGGCCGTTTTTAAAGAGTGAATGCCTACCACCACCACATAAAGTAAGCTATTGGTTGGCAGGTCACCTTTAATCTCTTATACTTTGAAGCTATTATTAGGCAGGTCACTTCCAGTCTCGTATACTTTGTAGGCATTAGGCACTGTTCGTCGCTGGTTAGTTGGGAAGAGAAGGAAGATAGAGAGCCTGTCTATTATTATATCTTTTTGTGGCCAGTAAAATGACTAGTCACCAAAGACTGGTACAAAGGCACGTCACATATTTCGGGGGCGACCTTCTGACTACAGGGTATTTACTAGTGATGCCACGAATAGTGGATTTGGCCGAATACCGAATACCGAATATTCGGTCAACCTCTCGGCCGAATAACGAATATTCGGCAACCGAATATTCGGCACGTAGTAATGACAGCTTGAGCCTACTCGCGACTAGCTGGAGTCAAGGCAAAAGCTGCCGCTGAAAAATTTGCCCACTGTTTATAATGTTTTCGAAGAAAATTTAGAAGAAGCTAGCGTACATTTAATATTTCTAAAGAATAAAAAGCAAATCTGCTGTATTTTTAGATCTCGTTAATTAAATTTTTTAACGTTATTGTGAGAAAAACTTAATTTGATTTTTTTATACCCGACACACTCTGTGTCGAGGGTATATTGCGTTTGTTGGGTTATGTGTAACACCCAGAACCAGTCGAGATAGACCATACAAAATGTATATAGAAATGATCAGCGTCGCCAGGAGATTCGATTTAGACATGTCCGTCCGTCTGTCCGTCAGTCTGTCTGTCTGTCTGTCTGTCTGTCTGTTTCTGTCTGTCTGTCTGTCTGTCTGTCCGTACGTCCGTCGTCTGTCGTCTGTGTCCGTCGTCCTGTCTGTCTGTCTGTCTGTCTGTCTGTCCGTCTGTCCGTCTGTCTGTCTGTTTGTATACAGTTATCTTATCGAAGGAGTTGAGCTATCTTGACAAAATTTGGTATGCGTACTCACGGGGACATGAGTAAGAACAAGTTCGAGAATGGACCCGATCGGACCATTTTTAGGGGTACCTCCAGTACTAGGGTCTGTTACGAAAATCACAAAAACTGCTCTAAGATCGAAGTTTTTCATGATATTTTGATGATATTTGATATTTGAACATGTTTAAAAGCAAGTAATACGATTTCAAAAAATTGTAAAAGTGGGCGTGGCATAAGGGCGTTTTTCAAAAATTGTCTCCTATTTCCGAAATACCAATGGGACTTGAACAAAAATTTGCACGTATACTTCCTTGATAGCCAGTAACGTCCTTCCCAAAAAGTTTTTCGATCGCACCATTATTAAGGGTACCTCTAGTACTAGGGTCTATCACAAAAATCCCAAAAATGCCTCAAAATCAGACTTTATTGAAATATTTCAATGAAACTTAGAATTTGAGCGTATATATAAGGGTCCGATTAGAATTCCAAAAAAATTTGAAAAGTGGGCGTGGCAAAAGGGCGGTTTTCATTTAGAAATTTAACAAAAGTCGGTATATGGGGCTCCTTATGCCCTTAAACACCTCTTGATATTAAAAATTATGTGTCTGTGTCGGGTATTCTATTGTCAGGCTCGCCTGACTATAAGACCCTTACCTGTTAATAAGTTATTTCTACTATTCGGTATTCGGCCGAATATTTTAACTATTCGGCCGAATACCGAATACTGAAAAATGACGCCGAATAGGCCGAATACCGAATAGTGGCCGAATATTCGTGGCATCACTAGTATTTACCGACTCCATTTTTATAAATAACAATACAACCCAGCAAAGCACCCCAGCAAAACAAATACGCGTATTAAAGTATTTTAAACCCCGTATCGATACGCCTAATCTCTCAGTCAATCGGAAATGGTAGAATCTTATATACCCTGTAGAAAATTGGAGTACTCCAGGGTATGGTCTAAGAGTACTCATAAATGCCCCAGTACTACTCGCCATTAATTTCCCCCACAATGCATTAAACTGACGATTTTAACATTGTGCTGTTATTGAAAAATCTGTACTCGCGTTTGAAGTAGTGTAGAAGTAGAGATTATGGGGCAATCAAGTACATTTCATATGTTACGTTACTAGCAAAGGCAGCAGCTCGGGCTGAAGTAACGCATGGGTAGAGCTTTTTCCGCACGCCCCGGAAGACCGGGGTTCGATTCTCGCCAAAGCGAATTTATGAATTTTTTTTTTCTTTTTTTTTTTTGGATTAGTTATTCAAAATTATATATTAAGAAGAATAAAATGCAAATAAAAAAGGGTTCTAAATTCATAGAAATATTTGAACAAGTTCTGAGACATCAATGCACCAATGGCGAAGCCATGTATTTTATTTTTAATTTTTTGTATTTTTGAATTTTGCCATTCTTCCACATTTTTTTTGCCTGCGACAGGGATCGAACTCGGGCTCTTCAGATTTCTTAGGCAACACTCTTCCATCACACTATCGAGTTATTTGACTTAAAGTTGGCTACGCTATTACATTAACGTTAAAGCAAAATTAAACTGTAGGCCAGTAGCGTAGCTAGGGGCGGCCGGAGGGGGCGGTCCGCCCCGGGTGTCACCCTTATAGGGATGCACCTCTACACCGAGAGAAAAAGGTAGTTATATTAACTGAAAAAGCAGGTTAAAATAACCGAGTTCACCGTTAATTCTTAGCTTTTGTGTAGTAGCGGTCGATTCAACAGTACAAACACAGTCAATAGGGATATAACTACCTGATGGTTGATATAACTGTCTCGGGGTTAAATGAACTGTCACCAGGCTGGGAAAAAAAAATTTTTTTTTTGCTTTGACTTTTTTTTTACCTTCTTTTATTAATATTTTTTTTTTTTTTTATTAAATTATTATATTTTTTCTTTATTTATTTGTTTCTATTTAAATCTTTTTCTCTTTCATCTCTTTAAATTTTCTCGCCTCGGCCGAGCCTTGAACCGCTGACTTCCACTTCGCTGGGCGAACGTCTTAACCATTACGCTAAACGAACGAATTTAATTTGTTGGTCAAAATGCTCACTTGAGCTTATGGTTGCTCAAGTTTTTGGGGAACGTGCTTAAGGAATTGTTTCACTCCCAAAATTTTTTACTTGAAAATGAACCATTAAAAAAAAATTAAATAAATTAAAGTCTTAAAAATTTAGGAGAAAATTTTTGCCGTAAAAAACAACTACACTCTGAACAAAAAAAAAAAAAACTGTAATTGAAAAAAAAATCCAGAAAAATTCCCGCCGCCAGCAGGGATAGAACCCCGAAGCTCACGACGGTCAACTCACAGCTTAAACAACTGAGCTATTGAAAGCTCTGGAGACGGTTGATCAGAATGCGAACTTATACGTCTAAGTGAACGAAAGCGAATTTGAACATAAAAAGTGACTACTTTTCAACTGTTGATTTGACTTCCTTTTTCAGTGCATTTAACGGGGAATACAGTTAATTTGACCACTCTTACTTTAACTGTTCTAAGTGGTTGATTTAACAGTTCTTATTTCTCTCGGTGTATATGAACGACCTTTTTTTTGTTTTTTTTTTGGTCAGTCAAATGCATAGTGTTCTTTTTGCTTGGACATTTTTAGGGTGACGCCACTATTTTCGCCCCAGGTGCCACCCGTGCTAGCTACGACACTGCTGTAGGCGTCTCGTTTACCGTGCCACTAGTAAGTCTCTACTCTCGGTATCTATACTCGTGCACTGGCTATTTTTCCTATACTCGAGGACTACTCGCTAGAGTCCCAATTTACCCCAATCTTTTACAGGGTATTAATACGCTAGCAGAAATATTTTCCGGCTTCGTTTAGCAATCCTACTGAACCGATTTTTATACAAAAACCGCCAATGGAAAGATATTTTTTTGTAGATGATTTATCATTTTACAGATTCGAAATCGGTTGAAAACTGAGGCTACAATTCATGCAGACCTGTTAAAATCCCGATTAAGATTAATAATCATGAATTATTGTTCTTTTTTTAATCCATAATCATTATTAATTTAACTTCTTGAAATTTTTGATTATTAATGATTGCGATTACCAAATAATCGTGAAATAATCAGGACTATTTCAGATTAATGAAAAAAAATCAGAAAAAATCAAAAAATAATCAAAAAAATAATCCCGATTAATTTTAGATTATTTTTGAATATTTTTGATTTTTTTTTATTATTTTTGATTTTTCCTGATTATTTTTGGGTTTTTGATTTTTTTTGATTATTTTTGATTTGTTTTCTGATTTTTTTTTTATTAATTTTAATTATTTTCAATTTGTATTTGAATAACATCGTTTTTTCCAAAGTTTCCCTATAATCCGTGGGACCGGCAACGGACAAGTGAATTCACCGGCCACCTGTGGTTAGGACCACCTCTCGTCAAACCACCGGCAATACTTTCGAGAGGCGAATTTTACATTGCGATGTCATAGGCAAGGACATATGGGCCCCTCGCTGTACTACATTTAATTATATTCAATTACAAATTGAAAATAATTAAAATTAATAAAAAAATCAGAACAAATCAAAATTAATAAAAAAAAAAATCAAAAATATTCAAAAATAATCTAAAATTAATCGGGATTATTTTTTTGATTATTTTTTGATTTTTTCTGATTTTTTTCATTAATCTAAAATAATCATGATTATTTCATGATTATTTGGTAATCGCAATCATTGATTAATATAGGTCATACAAAAATAATCATTAAATAATCACTATTTCACTCATAAAAAAAAATAATCTGATTAATTAATCATTAATTAAATAATCATTATTTAACAGGTCTGAATTCATGTATAAAGTTTTCCATAGTGTTGTTGCTTGCTCTTTAAATACCCAAAGTAATGCATTTTTTCCAGGGACTGAAAATAACAGTCTCGATGTTTTTCAAAATTCCGTTGATTTCAACAGTTCAGTTGAAGAGAAATGTTGATCCGAGTCCGGTGAATGTGGTCCTTTCGCTAAAAATCTTCTGATGTCCATAATTTCGGTTGTTCGTTTTTGAGGATTACGACTTAAATGTCGCAAAAATACAATACACGGCTGCCAGCAAATCTGTGAAACAAATCGCCAACCCACCAAAAAAAAAACAGCCAAAGACAGCCAGTACTTTTCTTTAACTAGCGATTTAATAGCCAAAGTTAGCATTACGGCTGATATGACTACTCAAATTGATATTTTTAAGCTTAACTATTACCTTGAAGACTTCTCCACTCTTTGGTTTGAAGTTCTTTATGAATTCTACACACCATTTGCAAACAAGTGATTTTTTTGAAGTGAAAACTTCTATAGGCGCGTTTAGCAGGGAGCAAATCTTTAGGTTCAAAATACATTTGTATATGTTGGAACCGCCCAGCAGTTATTTAGGGAGTGCATTACCAAAGAAATGCAATCTTTCATTGATTGCAAAGCAATGCAAAAAAATTAAACCAATGTGCATGGAGAGGTAATCGAAAAGATCATGTGTAGCCGAATGTTTTTACTGCGAAAGCAAATCATGACAAATAGCAAGGGCGAAACAAAATAGAATGTGCACCCATCCAGACTTTTTGTCATAAAGGGCAGTCATTAATTTTTTTAACTGGGGATATGAAAAGATAAGTTTGGTTACTGGTCAAAGATAATATCTTCGTTATCGAGAGAATATTATAGTAATCTAAATTTTCAATGATAAATTTGGTTTAAAATTTGTAAGGGTCATAGGTCTAATGTCATGTTCTAGTCATTATTTGTTTCACCATGATTTGTCCTATTGGGTAAGTATATATGAATGGACGGATGTATATATGTACGTTCGTTGGCATAAAGCCGTTTCAAAGGAAACAAACAAAAAATATGTAAGTATGTCAAGAATAAATGGTAACGGGATTTGAAAAAATGATCACTTTTAATCGAATTGTGTTGGTTTAAAGGTGCAAGTGGAGTTAAGCCGACAATAATAATATTAACAAGTAAGAAAGCTAAAGTCGGTCAAGCCCGACTTTAAAAATACCCAGCGTCCCGACATTATGAGTGCACTATGTTTTCCTTTTCTATTTGTGGCGTGGGCAGTGGGAGGGACACATAAATTATTTCCCTACACCCTTCATTCGCCTTGGTGAACCTAATGTTGCGAATTTGAAGCTTCTACGCCTTTTACTTCGGAAGTCACGAAAAGTCTTCATTTGTGGGCGTGTCAGTGGGCGGGCCACATAAAATTTTTACCTACAACTTTCATTCGCCTTGGTGAACCTATGTTGCGAATTCGAAGCTTCTACGCCTTTTACTTCGGAAGTTACGAAAAATCTTCATTTGTGGGCGTGGCAGCGGGCGGGCAAGTTAAATTTTTTCCCTACACCTTTCGTTTGCCTTGGTCAACCTATGTTGCGAATTTGAAGCGTCTACGCCTATTAATTCGGAAGTTACGAAAAATCTCCATTTGTGGGCGTGGCAGTGGGCGGGCCATTAAAATTTTTTTCCTATACCTTTCATTCGCCTTGGTCAACCTATGTTGCGAATTGGAACCTTCTACGCCTTTTACTTCACAAGTTACGATAATCCCTTATTTGTGGGCTTATTTGTGGGCGTGGCTCACGGAGGGCGGCGTCCATTTTTTGCCAGGATATGTCCCTTTTCGTAGTTTACCAGTACACCAAATATCAATGGAATGTGTTGAGTGGTTCGCAAGATACAAACAATTTACTGAAAACACCTTATATTCATTTGTGGGCGTGGCAGTGGGCGGATGTCTCCCATTTTTACTTAGGATCATACTCGGATCCCGATATACCTGTGTGCCAAATTTCGACTTGATTGGTCCAGCCGTTTCGGAGGAGATCCGACCACGGACGGACGGACAGACGGGCGGACGGACGGACAGACGGACATGTCTAAATCGATTCAGTTTTTGATCCTGATCATTTCTATATATATATGTCTATATCTCCGGAGCTTAGTTCTCCCTGTTACAAGATTTGCACAAAACTAATATACCCCGCTTACGCTGGGTATAAAAAGCGCGGTAAAAAGTTCGAAAGTGTGTTCCTATTATTTTCAAGCAATGAAAACAGAATTTAATAAATTTATTTACAGTGTTGTGCAAAATAAAACCAATTAAAAGCTCTCTTGTGGAATGTCTTCCAAAACTCATTTACTACAAGGGCTTTCGACTTAAAGCGGGAATAAATTTCTGTTTCACCTCAAAATTTGAGTATATTTAGAGTTATGGCTCAAATTTCATGTTATGCTATAAACAGAATAAGGGCGTCAGCGAATATTCGCTTGACGTCGTTGCTTAAAATACACACGGTTATACGAAGTTGCCCACAACACAGCGAATTTCGCCGCGTCAAAACGCCGCAATAGCTCTAATTCTAATGGTAGCGCCGGCGACTGGCGAATCGCAGAATTTACACATCAAAAAAACATATGCATTTGTATAAAATCTTTGAGATTTTGTTTCGAAAATGAGGGTTTGTACTTTCTGCTGGCAATGACTTATATTTTCAATCATAGTTTTTCGAAATTCTGAAAACAACATGAGTTCGCCATTCGCTGTCATTGTGTTTACCCGCGCGAATTCTTCGGCGTATTCGCCTGGCGAATATTCGCTTACGCCCTTATTCTGTTTATAGCATTAATTCCGTCTTAAAGGGGGCCCATGGTCCCATTCCCCCCGTAAAAACGCCTTTCGGCCTCGTGGCTAAACGCCATGACACCAGAAAACAAGTTAAACTGTGGTGAACCACGCCCAAAGTTGAGTGTTGTGGTGAAACACTTGATGGAAAGTGTGTTAAAAGCATTTGGCCGAAGTTGCAGTATAGTTCTATATGCTCTTACATTGTGGAAACCATATACCATATATAACTATATATGTCACTCAGGAGCCGTTTCTATTTTGGCTCTTTTCAACACGGTCTTGGGTACCCACCACGGTCTTGGATACCCACCAAAATAAGCATTTTTCACTTAGGTACTCACCAAAAGAGTTTCTCTCTCACTCTATTTTTGCCTGCCGAGTAACATCTCTTTCTAACTGGCGCAAAATGTCCCGCCCAAAATCTATGAGAGTGACATATATAGTAATATATGCCATATACATAGTACTATATATAGCACTTGGCAAAAAACGTGTGTGTTGAATTGAAGTAGGCCCCCTGTGCATGCATTCTTATGGAAAAATCAAAAACGTAGCACGCCCCCTGAAAATTCCGGTTCCGGTCTAACAAATATTTTATAATCTTGTAACATGAACTAAAATATCTCTTAAAAATCAGTTATATATAAGTGTTAATCAATGGTTTTTCATAAGAACTAAATTTATTTTTCAGCAAAATATGTTATTTTATAAAATCAAAAATAATTAGATAAAATTTTGCTCATATTATTGAGGAACGATAAAGCAGAGTACTCATGCCTCGAATATGTGATATTATAACTAAAATTGCTCGATACATAACTAGTGGCTCAAGTACTTATTACATATCATGATTAATAAAATGCAAAAACTATATATTCTTGGATCTCTTCTGAATGAAAAGCGTACAGAATTTGCATAAACTATCATAAAAAAGTTAAAAAGTTTTACATTAAAAAGAAAACATAAAAAATTTCAACGCAATATGTTTAGTTACAAAATTGAGTGAATACTCCAAAAATTATAGCATCACTAGGTCACCACGGATTTCGGTTGTTGTTGTAAGTGTCCCCTATATTACTATATGGTGGAAACCATACAATATTGTACGCTGGAAACAATTTTTGATTGGTTTTGTTTCGTAAGATTGGCTCCTCATGGCTCCTCATGCGAAACGTATCAGCTGACACGTCAAAAATCTAAAATTCAATCGGTTTTGTCCGTCATGTTAAGCGGCCCGCACATAGCGCATCATGCAGCGCTGCACGTAAGGGTGTATGAGTGATATGGAAGGGTATGTGTCACACCTACGATGCAGCGCTGATTATGTATATTCAACTGAAGCAAAGAGCTTTAAAATATGCCAACAATTTAACACATTCGAAGTCGGTGTCAGTATTTTCTTTGAAAAATGTGCCGTAATCAGCTGTCCTGGCATTTACTTCGCATAAAAAATGGCCATGTTCATTTCTATGGCGAAGTAAAGCAGGAAAGTCGCATGCAACCCTGCGCACCTGATTACTTGAAAGCACCTGATTACTGTTTTCGCGTTCGTGTCTTCAGTCTTTGAATGCATACAGAGCGAGAGAGACACAGGAAGGACTCAACAAACGAACGCGAAAACAGTGAATAATGCGTTTCAAAAAATATTTGTTTTGAATTATTTTTATGAATAGAAACCACTAACTGATTTTAATGGTTATAGTCTCAAAAAATTCGTCATAGATTGGGGTTTGCGGCATTTGAGTCGAAAATTTAATTTTTTTATGCTAGGATTATAATTTGGCCAATTAGGAGAAGGAACTCGAAATGCAGTTTTAAAAAAATGTAATAATTATAACATATTATTAAAACATAACAAAAACTAATCCAATATTCCTCATATTAGGCTCGTTTTAAAAGGTAATTTTGTAAATTCTTCTAATATGCATACCGAACATGCTCGTTCTTGTTTCCTACGGCATCTATATCATAGATTGAAGTTCGTGAGGTATTTTTCTTTAATTTAAGCCTAATCTTGTATGAAGACCCCCCTAAGGAGGGAGATAGAGGGTAGGTATGTTCGAAGAAAATGTTTAGGGTAAAAAAATAATGGGGGTCGGTCAAACATATCATCTCTCTAGGAGGGGTTTGACTGTAGTGACGGCCATTTTTAATGAAAATTTGATAAAATGAAGGTAGTTTTGTATTGGGGCCCCCTAAGGAAGGAGATAGGGGGTAAGTATATTTGGGTGAAATGTGTAAAATAAAATAATAGTTGAGATTAGTCATACATTTTAACCCATTTATGCCATTGGTGCGTGGTTTGCACCAATTTTATAAAAAGGGTACTTTTATATGGGAGCCCCCTTAAGGAGGGCAGATAGGGGGAAAGTTTGTTCAGATAAAAATGTTACAGGAGAAAAATTAATGGGGTGTCGCTCTCACATTTTACCCACTTTCTGACCTCCCTTACAGAGTTATGGCGACATTAGTAAGATTTGGCAGGGTTTTTGTGAACTTTGACCCCCGTGGGGCACGTCTAAGCGTCGTCCTACAGAAAAAAAATTTTGGCCCATAAAGTTTTTCGAGGAACCCTACAAAATGAGACCACCCCACCTAAGAAATTCCAAAATGTCGTTTTTAACGTCATGTCTAATGTGCATGTGCATTTGCAAATTTTATTTTGCATTTGCAAGAAACTGTGAGTGTACTTTCGAAGCACACGGTGCATATTTTATCAAGCAGGATTAGGGATGCTCATTGTTTTTAATTATCGATGTTGCAACCATTCCGAACCTTAAAGCGATGGCCAGTTTTAATCGGAGATAATACTAAGATATGCCAAAAGCTTATTTTATGGTTCATTAAATACAACATTTTAATACAACAAAGATGTTTAAACTTTGAACAACGAAATCGTCAAAGATCGATATTTACCCCAGCATCCCTAAGACAGCTCGAAAGTTTTGTGCACATGCACGAAACTGATTTTTTCACTAGGTTTTGGCGGAGCATTTGTGCAAAATCGGAGCATATGCGTACGTGACATATTTTAGTGTAATGAGCAAAAAAGCATAAATATTTTGCTCATGCTCAAATGCACGGCCAAATGCACTGGATAGTGAATACCGCTATTATACATACATTAAATTTTTTGAACTACACATAAAAAAGATACAAAAGCGATAATAAACCATTTTATAAATGGCACAACTAGACACATTAATTACTCTATCTCCCAAACTACTTTTATGTCCATTTTCAAACTGGCACAGTACATTTCCAACTTTTGAAGTTGAAGACAGCCCTTACATATAAATCGATAATTTTTCGTTAAAGATTTTGCCTCAAATATTGTAATAAGTCAGTGAACAAAAATAGGGCCGATAAACTACACCAGCATGCTGGCTCACCTAAAACGTATCAATATTTTATTAGCATGACGGTGCAGTTTTTGTGCAGCTTTTTTTTCTAATAAAAAAAGCAAATTTTTGAAATGTAGCAATTCGCCTATTATACATAAATTGTTAGATCAACAAATTATAAATCGAAGAAGCAGGCTAAAATTTTATTTGTTATAATATCTTAAGATACAGATTTCGTATAGTTATCCACAAAGGAACTTATTAATTTACCGCGTTTGCGCTTTCGCACTTGAAAATAAGAATAAATGTAAAGTTTTGATACATAATAATTGAGTAGAAATTCTGTTGAAGTGGTTTTTAGAGCCTTATTTGAGCTATGCTGTAAGTAAAGTGGCTATGAGAAAGACATTAAAAAATAAAAAAAATTGAAAATTCCTTTGAAGTAAATACATTAAGTTAATATAAATAAAAAATAATAATCGCTTTGGAGGAGACGGGCTATGGTGGTTTAACCGGTAAGACTCCGGCACA
>JAIPUU010001403.1:0-28354 GCA_020466095.1 Chlorops oryzae
AAGACCTTGAAATTAAACAGCGTTAACCCTTTCACCATCACGTCTTCACAATTGGATTCAGTGATATATACCTGAGTACCAGATTGTCTTGCGCTTTTAATTTCAATGATTTATACTTGAAATTAAACAGCTTTAACCCTGTCACCACCCCGTTATCACAATTGGATTCAGTGATAAATACCTGAGTACCAGATTGCCTTTGCGCCTTTAATTTCAATGATTTATACTTGAAATTACACAGCTTTAACCCTGTCACCACCACGTTTTCACAATTGGATTCAGTGATAAATACCTGAATACCAGATTGTCTCTGCGCCTTGAATTTCAATGATTTATACTTGAAACTAAACAGTTTTTAATTTTGTCACCACCACGTTTTTCACCATTGAATTCAGTGATAAATTCCTGAATACCAGATTGTCTCTGCTCTTTAATTTCAATGATTTATACTTGAAATGAAACAGCTTTAACCCTGCCCCCACCACGTTTTTCACGATTGGATTCAGTGATAAATACCTGAATACCAGATTGTCTCTGCGCTTTTACTTTCAATGATTATACTTGAAATTAAACAGCTGCAGGACTGCCAGTAGTACTGTAGCATTGTCAGTAGCATATCCCAAGACTAATATCCCTAGTTCCCCTGACCTGTTGACGTAGGACTAGAAACGAACCACAAACGCCCACTCAAGACCGTCGAGTTCACTACGATACGGCAGCGACCACCAAGGACCCCGATGAGACGCAATCACTCGGCCAGCATTAACCATTGGAAGAACGCCGCATCGACCAGGGACCCCGATTGAGTACCGCCGACATATTTTCCCGCAGGTCAGACGTAAGAAATATTAAATGAAAGAATATAAAAGAAAAAAAAAAACGAGCAATAAAGATTACATAGAATACAAACTCAACACTTTGGAAAAATTTCTTGTCTTGTAACGGACCCTGGTAAGACTGAGTAACACCCCGGCTGAGAAAGGACCGTTACAACTTCAGCCGCTCTGCAACACTAATTTTGAGGTATTTTCCACAGTAATAAATTCGACGTCCCTCCTTGAAGCATGCTTTACAAAGTTTGACCTTGCTTGCTGCAGCTGAGATAGAAGGCCTTAGTTTTTGCTTTCCAATGACGATTTCTAGATTTTGGAACCGATTTTGCAAGAAGGAGAGCAGCTCTTCCGTCGTAGGAATAGCTCGCGGATCCCTTTGAGATTCCTCGAACAATAGATGGCCTTGTTTGTGTTAATTTTTGAATGAGGATTTGGGAGAGTTATGAATCCCATTGAGTGGTGTCGGTACCCATGTTGTTGATGGCCTCCAGACCTTCTATCATAATGTCGTGGAATTCCTTGATTTCCCTTGCGTCAGCAGTCAGTTTTGGTTGCATCAAAATTTTGTTTATTAATGTTGATATCAATTTTTTTTTGTTCTCAAATCTGCAGGATATCCCAAGCAGTTTCATAATTGTTTTCTGTCAATGATAGGTGTCTTATTTATCTCTCATCATCCCCTGTCACGTTCGATTTCAAGTACAACATTTTTGTACCGCTGGTATTTCTGGGTCGTGGACCATTCTTACAAACAGATCTGAAAATGTCTGCTAATTTAAATAGTCACCATCAAACTTGTCTAAAGAAATTTTTGGCATTTTGACTTCTGGCTGTCTTCTATTATTCGCTGATGTTTTCATTCGATTTTTTAATAGCATTGCCAACTTTTGCTGCACCAGTTCCTTGATCTGGATATATGTATCCACATTGTATCCTTCTTTGCTTGGGTCGGAGCATTCTCCCCAAATTAAAAAGTTTGCATCATCTACTTGTTGCCATAGCTTTTTGATTGCGGCTACAGCTTGTTCTGGTGCTTCTTCATTTGTTTTACTATTAAATAGACGCCTCAGAAATGATTGCTCCTTGTCTACGCATGATAAGGCCCAGCCTGCTTATGTGTTCCTCACCTTGGTTCACCTTTTGGTTTACAGCTTGTAGTGGAGTTGCTTGTGGTGTTGGATTTAGCTTTACCATTAAGGACTCAATTTCTTCCCTGAATTTAAAAACAAGATCCAGCATTTTCGTATAGAAATCGTTCTCAAAGCACTCTTCGTCCGAAGGAATGGTGTTCATCAGTCTCATTTGGTTGTCATTGGATTCAAAACGAGTCCATGCTTCGTCCAACCGCTTTAGTCGCTCTTCCAAGTAGCCTAGAGTCTGCTTTCTCTCCTTAGAATCCTTTTTGTAATACTGTATGATGCTACGAATGTAGTCTGCCAACGATTTTTGAGATTCTTTTAATGTTGAGACTTGCTCCATCGTGTAATGTATCTTCGGCTTTCTTCTTCTGTTGATTGATGACCAACGTCTTATTGAAGCGTTTTGTTGAATGATGAATTTATGTTTGATTTTTTCCAATGTGTGGCAAAACGTATGCTTTATCCGTGTCTGACCAAATATTGATGCGCGCGTTGAAACGGTTTGATTCGCGACGAACTACACAAAATTTACTCTGAAATAACGGTTTTATGATTCCGCGTTTTGTGATCAATTTGATCATGTTGGATCTCGGTCCACACTTGTATATGACGTGGGACCGTCGTGGTCACCAATGTTTAAGGTTAGAAAAGGGGAGCTAAATCAAACTACCGTGCAGCATATAAACTGCAGATATTTTAAATTCAACTTGTATCAGACAGCACATGAACTGTTGACACTCAAAGTCAATAGGAACCCTTAAGTGAATTGATCAGAACCGTTGGGCTGGCTTGTGACAGTCACTCCTTGGCATCTCCATATGGAGCCCATGTTGGCCGGGTTCAGAGAAACCGTCGCAGCACCAAAAAAAGTTTCAACGTCTGCATTGCTTTCATACAAAAATTCATATTTACAAAATTGCCAAAACTTGTTAAAAATTTATTTTGGTGGCTAAGGGGGAACCATTGTACTGCATCAGAATTGAGAAAAAATAAACATTAACTATTGCGCGTTTAAAGTTGAGAAAAAATTTATTCTATGGCTTTTCAATTGTTTTTTAAAATGTGCTTCTCATTAGTTCAAATATGCAATCCCTTTTTGGGGTTCATGCCTAGTGTTGGGATATGAGGATTAAAGGGACTGACGCCGTGGCACTTGGGTCGGTACCCACGTCATACAATCCTTTATTCTTTTTAAATAAAAGACAAGACTGACAATGTTAAATCCTTTTATTCATAAAATGAAATCCTTATATCTAACAGGAATATATGAGAATCCTAGCTCCTGGCCACTTACTTGAAACTTCCCTATTCTATATCTAAGCGTCGTGGATTCGTGTTAGTACGTTCGCTTAGACGAGACTTCTGCTGGAACGGTCACAATCAGTCTCCCTTTCCGTTGATCGAGACTCTGCTTATATGCAGTGAAAGTGCTGACCTGGCTCTGTCGCAATAGTACTTCAATGTGATGCAACTTTCTTCTTCTCATTATTGTTTCTCCGCTGTGATATTGCCACAGAACATTTGACCCAGTTATTAGTGCTGAATTGCACTTCCGCGTTGCTGGTGTCGTTGCCTTTTGTTGTTCTTTCTTTATATCTGTCTCTTCGCTGAGTTGATCGTTGCTCGTTCATGGTCGGTCGTTGGGCATGGCACTTGATGTTGTTATTGTTGAGTATCGGATATCATGCCTGGTTGATGTGCTGACGCTTGTGTTACAACATTCAAACACTTCTATGAGTTTTCAGAGGTGGAGCAGGAGGGGACCTTAATGTTGGAGTCAAGGCGTGACTCCTGTTGGGATATAGGGTGCGAACGCTCAGACACAACCGAGCGTATAAACGTTCCTTTATTCCAACACCAAATTATAGGAAACAAGCGCTCAGACAAAGTCGAGCGTATAAATGTTCCTATAAACCTCTTTTAATAAAATAGTGAAGTTTATATTTTATCTTTTCTTTTATTTAATGATCCTTATGTCTAAGACAGGATTTAATTCACTGTTAAGCTGCTAACACTACTTTACAATTTTCCTATGTCCTTAATTATACTTTTAACGCCGTGGCTCGTATGTACGCACGTCAAAAGCAGAGACTTCCGAAAACCAGTCTGATCTTTCTGTGTCCGAAGCTCCCTTTTTATAGGCCAATATTGCTGATCGGCAATATTGGATATCGCTGATGATGCTTTCCAAAACCTCTTGCATAAGATTCACCTGCAAGTCTATTTCTGGTGCTGCTATTCTCGTTGTTGTTGTTGTAGGTCGATGTTTGGTGGCGTTAAACCTTGCGCAGAACTTATGACGCATCAGCTCGTGCCTCCCGTGTTTTCCCTTGCTCGCCTAAGGCTCGCCAAAGCTATCCC
The DNA here is from genome assembly GCA_020466095.1 of Chlorops oryzae. Classification (NCBI taxonomy): domain Eukaryota; kingdom Metazoa; phylum Arthropoda; class Insecta; order Diptera; family Chloropidae; genus Chlorops; species Chlorops oryzae. Next base: position 4,334 of record JAIPUU010001403.1, read on the forward strand.
GTTGTTAGTGTGTTGTTGTTGTTGCCAGCGATCGAGCTCTTCAGCATAGCTTAGACAGTTGCAGTGTTGACTTGCCAGCTCGTGCCCCTCGTACTTGACACCTAGCTGCCCGTGCTTATCATTGCTGTCGCTCCGTTAATTCTCTCCCGCCGTTCTAATTCTCGGGTTTCACCCACTGGCTTTTAGCATTGCGATCGTGGGCTTGGAGTGATTTCAAACCGCTGCTGTCTGCCGAAACTTCTGGGTCTCATATTACATTCATTTCATTTGGGCGATTGCTGCTGAGGCTAATTTCACAATCGCACTCGTTGAGTCTTCGCGCTGGTTCTTGTTGTTGGACTTTTTGTGGCGAAGATTGGGATATGGCATGGTTGTGCGACTGTGACTCGCAACATCCCTCCCTCCTTGAAGAAAATCGCTACCAAAGCGATTATGGAAAACTGGATGTTTTTGTGCCACGTATTAATTGTTTACGTCGTGGCTGATACGAATGTTGCTTAAATTCGTGCTTTACCAAAACCACGTTGTTGATGTTCTTGTGACGGTGCTCTGATGCTGTTACTGCTGCAAGTATGATTCGGCCTTGGCAATGGGCTAGCCTTGAAGATAAAGTTGGTATGGTGGAACGATGTATTGTGATATTGTTGGTACAAAAATTTTCTCGCTCAGGAGTCCGTGCTGGCTCCCCACTCCTCCTCTTTTATAGAAGTCGACTTTTGCTAACGTCGACCGTTGAATTCTGCTGTTGAATAGGTGAAGAGTGCGATCACTGACTGTTGATTCCGGCGTTGTTGAATACTTATTTGTAGATGCTTAAATATATATGACATTTTCTGTTTTCGTTTAATTTGAACTTTATTTATTTATTTATTGATTTTCTCTCTTAATTTCTATCTATATATTATTGAAAATGTGATTTAAAAATTTTGTCTTTTTTGTCGTAATTTATTTAATTCTTAAATTTTGTTTTTCTTAGTTTGTACGCTTCATGAGGTTGAATCCTTTATGTATAGGTATATTTTTATAAATACGTATATCTTCATCGTTTTGACTTACTTTTGTGATTTCGAATTCCTACGTTTTTTTATTATTTATATTCCTTAAATATTCTTCTTCAGATCTAAATTTTAATTATCGATGTATTTAAACTATTTTTATTAATAGATATTTACTGAAAAAAATTTAATTTTTTTTGTTTTATACGTTTCCTTTGAAGCTTTTCTTTTACAGTTGTCAGAATGGTTTGATTTCTTATTGTAAATATATATTTATTCAAATATATTTGAATATTGGATTTAATTTGTGTATTTTTTTCGATAGTTTTATAATACTTGTTTATTATTTTGAGTTGTTTTTTTGTAAATTATTTCTTTAAGTTTTTTTTTTCTTTTCGAGTATCTCCTTTTTTTTTATATACCTCTGTTACTTTCTCAAAAAAAAAGTTGGTTTTTTTATTTAATTTTTTTTTCATATTCTTTTCATCTAAACAGTAAAAGGTGTTATATAAGCGCAAAAATACCTATGTTTTCAAGGTATTGATTTTAAATTAAACGTGCTTGAGTATATAAAAATATTTTGTGAATATCTGTATATACTTTTCTATTATTACCAATTTATTTTGCCTCGCTTGCTCTACCGGCTCGCTATCGTCTTTGTGGTGGGACTCCTTGGTTAACCTAAAAAAAATAATTAAAATTCATATTATGTACCCTGAGCCCCTCCTGGTTGTTTCAAAGTCGTGGCGCTTTTTGCCTATAAAGGTGCCCTTACAATATGAGATAAAACCGATGTTGCAAAAACTTAAAAATTCGTATGTTTAATATTTAAAAAACAATTTTTTTTTTTTTTAACTCTATTCTTTGAAGCAGGAAAAAAATCCGTAATTTATTTAAACCATTTGTTTTTCGTCGCCCTTCCTTATAAAGATATCGCAATAAGCGATATTAAAAAGAAATTTTTTGTGACAATAAAGATAAAAAAACAGTCAGCTATCGTTTTAATCGAGATAATAAGATGTTTTTGGGAAAATATTTTAATATTTAATCAGACTACGGCGCATTGTAGTTATGGGCGAAAAATTTGTCTAGAGCTTTTAAATCTATTGTATGTGTCATTTGCAAGAAATTTAATTTAGATTTTCTTTGTTTGAAAACAGATTCTTTAACAAATTTTTTAAGTGCTTTTATTGTGGAGAAAAACTTTTGAATTGATACTTGCATTACATTCGGACTTTTGAAGTACTCGCAGAACGTCAACTTTCTAACTTCTGATTCTTCCTTTAGGTTTACTTTTTCAACCGATACCTTCTCGTGGGGATTTTTATGTCTATCTGGTGGGTTTCCTTTCAAAACAACTTCACCTACTTCTTTATTACCATTTGTACCATCTCTTCTAGTACCACAAGAATTATCTTCGACCTCCTTGTCGAATTGAACTTCTTTATTACTATTTTTACCCCAAAAATTATCCTCGACCTTCTCGTCGCACTCGTATTTTAAATCATTAGACATTTTATTCACAACATCCCCACCGCTAGATAGTCCCTTCTTATCCTTAACTCCTTCTTTCTGATTTTCCTTATCCGCCAACACTAATTTCTCGCAAATCGGCGTCACCTTCGCTTCCCTCGCTTTGATCGTAACTGCTTCTGCAATACAAATCTTATCGATGTTGGGAACGACGAGTTCAAGTGACTCTGATATTTTGTGCTCTGAATTGTAAGAATGTGCAATATTAACGTTGTCTTCAATGTCCAAATTTTCTCCAAATCTGCTTTGTTCTGACTCGTTTAAGCTAGTTCTGTTTTCTAACGCTTCTGACTTATTCAAACTTTTATCCGACTCAGTGTCCACTAACAAGGTAACCCTATCATTTATAGCTTGTCCACAAGGAAATACTACAAACATGTCGTCGGACACTGACTGCGAACCTTCGATGTTAAGTGCAGATTCATTATTGTTACTGACTTTTTCTCTATTAAACTGTGTTTTGTGTTCATCCCAGATTTTATGAGCCCGAACACAGCTTACTATGGCCTTTTCGATTAAAAAACTTAAAATGAATAACACAAAAGATATCGATAAAAATAAAAATTTTAGAATATTTTCGTTTTTATTCATGAAATTTTCAATCCTTTTGCCTTCTTTAGCTGGTTCTTTTTTATTGTCTACGTGGCAAAGAGAAATGACACTTTCTCTGTCCTGCCCATTTTCTTCAATTTCATTAAAAATTTCTTTATGGGCAATTACATCGCCGACGCTCACCTTTGGTTTCATTATTTTTCTTTTCAGTAATAATTCCTTTCCACTATCTATGTTTTTCAGCTTAAAGCTTTTAGAATCTTCTTCTATATCTTCTAAGAGTATTTTTGAAAATTCTAGCTCCTCTAACTTATATTCTCTCTTGTTATCTACGAATTCTACTTTCTCTTTATTTGAGGAGACAAGATTAGGCCTATTAATTTTGACATTTAATATGGCGTTCCGGTCTATTGGCCTTGACCGGGCCGCTGGGAGTTTCCCTGGCCATTATTCATCATTTGTTGCTCTTTACAAAATTTGGATATATGTCCAAATTGTGAGCAATTGAAACATTGAAAAATTGCGTTATTCGAAGGTTGGTTTCTTTCATTTCCTCCCGCGCTAAAATTTTCTGCTCTAATTCTACTAAAACTTTTCCCTCTGTGTTGATTCTGGACTCGCCCAAATGGTTCATTATTCTGTTTCTGATTGTCTGCATGTTATTTTTTTCCTGCCGTTGCTTACAAAAGGGGGTGCTAGAATGACCATTTAACTGACAAATAGTGCAAAATAACGATTTCATTTTATTAAAACAATTCACCTCTAAATGACCTATTTTTCCACAATATGTGCATATTTGCTGATTTAAACTCATAGCCGTAACATTTTTATAGTTACATTGTTCACTATATTGGTGTCCATATTGAGCACAACTGGTGCAAAAAGGCGTAATTTTTCTTTGTGCACAGATATCCCAAGTATGGCCCTCTAAATTGCAAAAAGAACACTCAATCTTTTGTGTTCCTACTGCGGGTGTTTTGTTTATGGAATAGATGTTTCGACTGTTTTCTGCATGGAGGTCTTCTGACTCTTCTGCTAATTTTATCAAGTCTGAAATTTGTTTATCGTTTGAACCTTCTAGTCTATTTTGCATATATGGATTTTTTACCCCACACATGAATTTGTTGGTTGCCAGTTTCCTATATTCGGCTAATGCAGATAATGCTTCTATGTCATTCCAGGATTTTTTAATTAAAACTTCTGCTTCATTTAATAAGAATTCTATTCTAACACCGAATGCTGATGCTCTCTCGTCTTCCTGTTGCTCTGCGCTAACTATTTCTGACCTAATAGTTTCCAGGCTTCGCTTTTTTAAAAATTCTCTTTTTATTAAATCGCAAAGTTCATCTAAACTATTTATTGTTCTCCGGCTTACTTTCATGTATGCCATGCCTGTTAATAGATTTTTAATGCATTTTATAATGTCTATTATATTGAAATTACCAACTACGCTCTTTAATAATTCAACTCCTGTGACAAACTTATCAACCTCTAGACCTAATTCTCGATTGTTCGACCCTGAGAAGTATGGTACTAGTCTATTGACCTTTTTCATCAATTCATCTACTGGAGGTGGATTCGACATTGCTATGTTTATTGTTGGTAAGTTGGTGTTAAAAAATATTCTGTATTTGTCTTTGTTTAGGTTTGCCTCTCTTACTAACTCCCTTGCTTCTCTTAAAAATATTTTTTTTTTAAGTGATTCTAATTCTTGAGTAAAAAAATAAATATATCAGACGGGGCTCATCGTTATTATTGTACAATTTCAAAACTTTTGTGCACCCACCATTTGATGTTCCAATTTCGGTGCTTGATTCGCCGCTTTTTTTCGTTTTGTTCTCGCTGAAAATGTCACCAGTTTATTTTCTGAGTTGGGCTGCTACCGTCGATTTTAGACTCAAATTTTTATTTTTCGGATTGTAATAAAAATTTTTTTTTTTCCTTTCCCTTTTATTTAATTTTTAGTGGGAAAATTTTCTCTCTGCTTAGACAAAAGGATCATACAATATTTAAGTTTTTAGTGCCATGTATAAAAATTTTCCTTCAAAGCAACATCCTCATAGCACGCTTAAAAACGTTACTTGGTGATGTTTCACTTCGCTCAGACTTTCCCAATCGTGTGCGTCTCTTCGACACGGGAGAGTGTTGCTTATTCGGTTCTGGTATAACCATTGATTAAGACCAAAAAAGGCCCCGCTTCAGCTCTACTCTTATACTCAATGTCCTGCCGCACCACGTTTTAGGTTAACTCTGCTTTGGAAACTCTTTTCAGTGATTTTGAATTCTCCCAATCGTGTGCGTTTGGTCGACACGGGAGTTTAGAGTTTTGCTTATTCGGTTCTGGTATAACCATTGATTAAGACCAAAAAAGGCCCCGCTTCAGCTCGACTCTTTTAACTCAATGTCCTGCCGCACCACGTCTTAGGACAATTCCTATCAATGATTCGTATCCAACTGAAAGTCAGTCGAATACCGGCTGCGCCAATTAATGTTGGGATATAGGGTGCTAGCGCTCAGACACAGTCGAGCGTATAAACGTTCCTTTATTCCAACACCAAATTATAGGAAACAAGCGCTCAGACAAAGTCGAGCGTATAAATGTTCCTATAAACCTCTTTAAATAAAAGAGTGAAGTTTATATTTTATCTTTTCTTTTATTTAATGATCCTTATGTCTAAGACAGGATTTAATTAACTGTTAAGCTGCTAACACTACTTTACAATTTCCCTATGTCCTTAATTATACTTTTAACGCCGTGGCTCGTATGCACGCACGTCAAAAGCAGAGACTTCCGAAAACCAGTCTTATCTTTCTGTGTCCGAAGCTCCCTTTTTATAGGCCAATATTGCTGATCGGCAATATTGGATATCGCTGATGATGCTTTCCAAAACCTCTTGCATAAGATTCACCTGCAAGTCTATTTCTGGTGCTGCTACCTAAGACAATAGTTTTGGCTAATCAAGGGTAAAATTGCAGCACGCAACATAGTCCCTAGTTGTATTCGATGCACCAGAGCAAAACTACATTTGACGGCGCAGTTAATGAGAAATCTTCCAGCCGACAGAGTCACTGCATCCAGACCATTTTTAAAGACCGGGGTTGACTATTGGGGCCCATTTTGGGTGCATTATAAAATTAGAGGAAAAAGGCTGTACAAGGCGTACCTGGCTGTGTTCTGATGCTTTGCAACCAAGGCGGTTCATCTCGAGTTGGTCAGTGATTTAACCACTGAAGCCTTTATCGGAGCCCTTAAGCGGTTCATCGGCAGACGTGGAAGAAGGGCACAAAAAATCAACTTCAAGAACTGGAAACAGCAATCTATTCAAGGAGTGCTCAACAGGACATCATAAGAGCAAGCAGTAATCATGGCATAGAGTTAAAATTTATTCCTCCAAGGGCACCACATTTTGGAGGCCTGTGGGAGGCCGCAGTTAAATCAGCAAAGCACCTTCTCCTCAAAGGCATGGTATGGAGTAATGATGAAAGTTGTTCCCGAGGCTTAAATGAAAAAGACTTGCTTCTTGTAATTCCAAATTAAAACTGAATTCTTTATTCTGATCTTAAACAAAGTACAGCTAAGAAATAAAGTACAGCTACAAATTATAATGCTTACGTTAGCTATTTATAATAAACGAACAAAAGGAGAAGGCGGTAGCGATAAGGCTTATTCCGTTGAGCCTGAGAAATGCTGAGTCGGCTTGAATAAACAAATAGGCTCAAGTGGCCGATAAATGAGCTCCATGGAATGCATGTGAAAATGCAAAGATCACTGAATGCTTAGAAGGCATTTATCGCGGGGTAGAAATAATAATGGAATGAAAATGTGCCTGTCGGCAATGAAGTAATAATAAGTGCGCTACACCTTCCCCCTTGAAAATGATCCTGTTATACAGTTAATGGATGACAGGATCAAAAAAAATTTTTTTTTTTTTACTTATATAATTTTTTTTTATCATTATTTTATTTATTTGATATATATAAATGTGTCTATGTTTATTAAAAGAAAATATTCTATAGCTATATTTTTGTAAGTATTTATTATTTCATTTGGATCGTCATCCGGTTAAAAAAAAAATTTTGTGTTTATATATATACATATATGAAGAGTTATTCTAGCTTAATCTAAGTCTATCCTTATGGACTTTAATATTTTTATTTTTACTTACTTCGATGGTATAATTATTATTTTTTTCTATGTTTACAATTTTAAATGGACCCTTAAATAGGTTGTCCAATTTGTGACCTGCTGGGTTGTCTACGTAAACCAGATCACCAATTCTGAGTGTTCGGTCGACAGTTTTAGCATCATAAAAATTTTTTCTGTTTAAGTTTGTTATGCCTTAAAAGTTCATGAGCTCTTGCATTTGCCGTTTGGAGTCGGAATTTCGTTTCTTTTGCTATTGAATCTATGTTATATAGTGGATCGATAGTGCTGTCTTTAACAAAATCAAAGTCATTCGGAATTTTACCGAATACTAACTCAAAGGGACAATATCCGTGGGAGCTGGACGGTGTTGTATTGTAGCAATACGTGAAATATTTTATCCATTCGTCCCAGTCGGATTTGTCGGTGGAAACATATGATCGTAGGTACTCGTTTAGGGTTCTGTGACTCCTTTCAATCGCACCTAGCGTTTGATGGTGGTACGGGGTTGATGTGACAGACTTTATCTTTAACAACGCATATAGTTCTTCCAAAACCTTATTCCTGAATTCTGTTCCCATGTCTGTGATAACAGTTTTCATTGGTCCGTAAATCAGGACAAAATTGTCGAAAATAGCTCGCGCTGTGGTTTTTGCACTTTTGTCTTTAATTGGGACTGTAACCAGATACTTGGTTAAGTCACACACCATTGTTAGTGCGTATTCATACTGAGAAATTGTTTTAGGTAATGGTCCCACTGTATCTATTAGGACTCTGTCAAATGCTTGAATGGGTGTTGGTGTTATTATTAATGGTGATTTAGTTTTTGATTGCGTTTTATTTTTTTTTTGCAATCCTCGCAATTTTTTACATATTTTTTAACATCCTTAGTGATGTTTTTTCCAATAATAATATTTCCTTAATTTTTTCAATAGTCTTGTTGTACCAGGATGACCTCCAGTAATGGGATCATCGTGATATTTTTGTAACAGTCTGTGTTTTTCGTTATCATCGATGATATATTTTATTTTTGGTAGTATCGCGATTTTTATTTTTCTATCTTTTAGGCCTTTTAATTTCTTATTTGAGTACTCTTTGAATGTATTTATTTCAACTAATTGAAGTAAATCGTCATGCGCATGTATTTTTATTTTATCAATTTCTAGTTCGTTGGCTTCTTTAATTAGCCTTGGGAATAATAAATTTAAATCTAATTTCCCATTAACGAAACAGTCATTTATTGGTGCTTTTGCTAGAGTTCTTCTTCCTTTTTTAAAGATAGACCTTGGTTTATCGCGGTAGACTTCGAACTTTAGCAATGTATATTTTTTTACCTCATCTGGGTTCAGACATTCAAAACAAGGAACATTGAGAAGTGTTTTATTCTCTTCATTTTCTAAACTGGGTGTTTGTGGAATGGTCTTCGTTTTTGACCTTGTAGATATTAAATTTGTATGACTGGTTGTGGTAATTAAATCTTTGAAATCTATTCGAGAAAGGGCGTCGGCACTGCAGTTGTTTTTACCTTTAATGTGTTCAATGGTGAAATCGTATTCTTCCAAGTCTAGTCGCATTCGAGTCAACTTGGAAGAGGGGTTTTTTAAAGAATATAAATAAGTTAAAGGTTTGTGGTCTGTTTTGATAAGGAATTTTTTTCCATAAATGTATGGCCTAAAATATTTAACGGCAATCGGAAGTTGTATTCCGTCATATTCCTGGCTCAGAACAGCACCACACGCCAATTTACTGGCGTCGGTTGTGATACAGAACAATTTATCAAAATCTGGGTATTTCAAAACTCTTGGGCTTAGAAGCGAATTTTTGAGATAATCAAAAGCGTTTTCACATTCCCTTGTCCATAAGAATGGTACTTTTTTTCGCGTTAAACGTGACAGATGAATTGAATAGTGGGTGAATTGTGGAATAAATCTTCTGTAGTAGTTACAGAAAGCTACAAAACGTCGCGTTTCATCAGCGTTTTTGGGGCGAGGGTATTCTTTGATAATTTTAAATTTTGAGTTATCAGGTAAGATTCCTTCACTTGTGCACTTATGGCCCAAATATGTCACTTCGTGATTGAAGAATGTGCACTTTTCCGGATGTAGTTTGAGGTTTGCATGTCTACATGCCTTAAAAACGTCCTTTAAGTTTTTGATCATGTGTTTGATCGAACATCCTATAACAATTAGATCATCCATATAGATGAAACACTGAGAGGGTGATAGGCCTGAAAAGGCTAAATTCATCATTCTCTGGAATGAGTTTGGGGCTACTTTAAGTCCATATGGAAGTCTAGTGAATTGGAAGGAACCCTTGTCTGTGGAAAAAGAAGTAATCTCGCGCGATTCCTTCTGCAGCTCAATCTGGTGGAAACCCGACACAAGGTCGAGGCAACAAAAGTATTTAGCTCGGCCCAATTGGTCGAGTACATCATCAACACGAGGGAGAGGAAATTTGTCTGAAATGAGCTTTTTGTTGATTTCGCGGTAGTCTATGACAAGTCGCCATCGCTTTTCATTACTATTAGGTAATGATTTTTTTGGGACTAGTAAAATCGGACTGTTATAATTTGATATTGATGGTTCTATAATTCCATCCTTTGACATTTTTTGAACTTGTTTTGTTATTTCCTCTTTTTGTGAATGAGGTATACGGTAATTCTTTATGAAAACTGGTTCGGGATCTGACAATCTTAATTTTTCCAATGCAAATATATCGATATATTCCTTACACAATTTTGTCAGATCAGATTCAACATGTGGTGGGAAGTTTTTTGTAAGTTTATTCAAAATTTCTTGATTATTCGAACAAATTTTCGTGGTAGTAAAAATGTTAAAATTTGATAAATTTTCATATTTTATTTTTGTGTTTGTTAAAATTGAATTTGTAGAGTTAGTATTTATGACTCTAACGTATGGGCTTGTTTTGGATGCTATTGTATTAGATATAAAAATTCCACTGACTAGTTCTTGATTTGGGACAAAAATCTCATTAAACTTTGAATCTACATAAATCTTTCTGATCACTTCGGAGCGTGCTGGTATGGAGAGAATTCTGGTGTCTGCTCCATCCAAAATTTCAATTGCCAATTCTTCTTGAAGTTCCTCCGGTCTTATGTGAAAAACATCCCTTCCGCTTTCGTTTTGATATTCTAATACACAATTATACTTTTTTATGAAATCCAATCCAATTATTCCGTCATAAGGGATCGGGAAATCATTCTGCACTACATGAAAATCATGTTGCAGTAAATATTTATTTATTCTGAGGTCAGTTGTTATCCTTCCACATGATCGGACCACATCGGACCCTATTCCCGAAATATTTGTTGTGTAGGATTGATTTAGATATTTTAAATTTGCTATTTTATTAATTTTAATCAAAGAAATGTCGGCACCTGTGTCCACTAGGAAAAAATTATATTCATTATTTAGAGTAGTTTTTACTTTTATGTAACTATTAAGATTAAGATTTAAATGAAAAATATGTTTGTCATTAGCATTGTTTATAGAATTTAAGTCTTTAAAGTTTGCAATATTTAACCTCCCAGTAATTTTATCTACTGGGAGGAGGTCTCGTTTTCCTCCGTTGTTACAACTCTGGCGCGGTTTGAGGTAGTTGTGTTACCTGGTGCGCCACCTCGGTTGTTGGAGTAATTATTATGGCGTCCATAACCTCTTCCACGATTAAAATTGTTATGGTAACTATTGTTATAAAATTGGCGTGATTGACCGCGATAGGAATTGTAACCTCTGTTACCTCTATTAAATTGTCTTTGCCCTCGACCACGATTCCAATGATTGTTGCGTGGCGGACGTGAGTAAATATGATTTACTGAAGCATTTGTTGTGTTTGTGTTAGAATCCACAAATTTTGCAACCACATCGTTCATGGAAGTGAAAGTACCACTTTCCATTATAATTTTAACGCGTTCATTTGAGGCGTTTTTGACAAGTGATCTAACGGCTGTATCCGTTGAATATTTTTCTGCCATATTTGGAGGCATACCGTCTCCAATATATGCGGCTGTTAAGGATTAAGTTAAGTCCTCAATTTCTTTTATGTAAGAATTAGCAGATTTTGAATTTTGGCGTGCAGCCATCAACTTTGCTTGTAGGACTTTAGGTGTTTCGCCTTTTACTGCAGACTTCAATCTTTCGGACACCTCATCCAAGGTTGATTCATTAGATATGAGTGTACGAGCTACACCTTTCAACTTCGTTTTTACTAATTTCACGGCTACCTCTTCATGAGTTCCTTTAACCAAATTAACAAGTTGAATCGCATCAAGAAAACCCTGTAAATTTTCGGAATTTCCGTCGAAATCCGGTAAAAGTTTTGCTGCGCTATTCAAGAAATCTGTTATTGTGTTGGCCATGATTGTAGTTTCTTTCGTCTCGTTAAAGTTAAGTGATTCAAAAAATTCAGTAAGGGAAAGGATCTCTTGATCACTCTCCTCTTCAAACTTCTGTGAACTTTGTTTCAAAAGATGTTCAATATCAAGTTTCAAAGGAGCCTTGTATGTATCGGGGCACCTTGCCTTTATTTTATATTTACTAAAAATTGTATTAAGTTTATGCTTTATAAAGAAAAATATGTCTTTCGAGATACTTTGCTCTCTTGCAGCAAGCTTATTGAGGTTATCGAAGAGAATCTGTCTTATGCTGTTATATTGTTCGCACAACACCGTAAAATGTTTTATCTGTGTTGGTAGTGTAGGCTGAATTGGTTTATTAAGGCATTTATAAGTTTTTTCAAAAATTAGTTTTTTCTTAAATAATTCTGTGTATATGGGTTGCCATGTTATTGACATGACCCAAAAAAATTTAAAGATTCAATATCGGAGCATTATTCGGGGCTTACTGTAAAATGAGATTTCTTAAAAAAAAAATCCACAAGCAAATGAAAGGGAGAGAAAAAAAAAAGAAAGAAAAGAAATTCAGACTCAGAGGCACGAACTTTCTAAGGCTTTAGTTATTTCATTTGAATGTATTTATTAAAGCTTGTCCAACGATTGCGCTCTTGTTAAGTATTTTCTTTTTAATGCTGATTTGTGCATTCCGTAAATTTGGAGTATAAATTTTAAAATTGAAAGTATTGTTAAGATAAAGAGCATTATCTCGACATAAAATAAATTTATTTTTCCACCTTCGTCAATTTCTATTTCATTGACAACGTTGGCAGGTGATTTTGAAATCTTTGAACTTTGTCCACCCATATCTGGTGATTAATTTAAGTAGATTTAAAAAAAATATTCGTACAAATTCACTTTAGTTTTATTTTGTTATAATTTAGAGAAAAACGGTTTTAAATAAGTATATTGATCAGTAAATATAATGTAAAATAAATGTTTGAAAGATTAAACTTATCTTATGTACAAAAGATTGGAGCTGGACGCATCGCTGGATTGTTGGTTGGTTTATAGATGGCTGAACAGTAGATAGTTTAAAGCTGACCCCATACTTGATTTTGGGGGTGATGGAGTCTCGGCTTGAGTCTCTTCTTCTTTATATTCAATTGCAATTAATTGAATTTTAATTTAACGGTTTTGTTTTTTTGTTATTTTGTTGTTATTTATTGTTTTTGTATTATTATAGACGTTGATTTTTAAGTTCATTTAAATGATTTTGTTTATTGCTCAAAAATATTCACTATTTATTTTCATTGTCAAACAAGAGAAAAATTCACTTTGACCATTTTCCCTTTTTTTTTTTTTTTTATTAAACGTCAAAGCTTAGTTTGTGATTTGTTGGCTTAAAAACTGTTTTTTTTTTTCATTACACTGAATTCGTTCCACAGTGTTAATTTATTGAAAAGAAAAACTGCACTTTCAAAATTGTTTTCTTATTATTTTTTTTGTTTGTTTCATATTCGCTTGAAATCGCGGTGGCGAGGCTCTAAGCCACGATCGCCATATGGAGTAATGATGAAAGTTGTTCCCGAGGCTTAAATGAAAAAACTTGCTTCTTGTAATTCCAAATTAAAACTGAATTCTTTATTCTGATCTTAAACAAAGTACAGCTAAGAAATAAAGTACAGCTACAAATTATAATTGTACACGCGGGAATTGTAAACGGACTTTAAGACTTAACTTCAATTCGGGTCAACTGTATGCCATGCAACGAGACTGCAATCCTGTCGATCATTAGGAGCCACTTAATTGCAGCCTTGTTTATGGTAACCATAATTGTCTCGGCAATATATCGGTTTGTCTCGTTCTCTCCTTTGGAGAACAGAAGATTTCATTTTTATGTCGGTCGCGCTTCCGGTTTTTTGGCGTGTTTAGTTCACTTTTTCTTCATCATCGTTTGCGAACACCACGCTTCGGACGACTTTTTGATTTTTACCATCGTGGTACGTTTCGAGGCAACAAAAAAGAAGATCACGCGTTTCTGGATCAATCGTTCACCTTTTGAAACGCTATATTTGTGATCGAGTTGCATCGCTATTTGAAAATCCGTTTCGTATCCAAATTTTACGGATATCGGTGAAACGCTTGGTAGAGTTGGCTACAGTTGGCGCTCGCCACATTGTTCCGTCGCGAAACCCATCGGAAGACGTCTTCCATCCTCCTCGTTCACATCGGCTGCCCTCGTATTACCGCCGTTGGAGTAGGATCAAACATCCATATAATAAAGGCGCTATTTAAAGCGAAGTAGCAATCTTAAACCTGGTGTGTAATTTCGTCCCTTTGGGTTGTGGATGTTCGTCGCAGAGACCTATAAGGCATCCCTCCTGCTTGTGAGTATCATTTTGCGCTCCTTGTGGACCCATTCCCTAATTCATCCTATTTTGTCCACCGACGTCTGCGCAACACAAACATTGGTCCTTCGAGCCGGATCATCGGCACGTGTCAGTAGCTAACCTTACATCTATCTGCAGCAGTCGTGAAGTTAGCGCAACGCTCGCAGAGGGTTCTGCGTCAACTCCAGGAAATCGAATTAAGCATTCGCTACGCCTCTGTAGGCTGGAAGGCCCTTACGAATCGAGGTATTAACCTAACCACGCAGAGAAAAAAAAGGGATTCTACGTGGACGGCTTTGGCCCTTGGCTGCTATCAGGTGCGTTACGTGTTTCAATAATCTACCATTCGGTTATGTTCCACTATTCATGTGTGTCTCATACGAGTGACTCTTATTATTTGTCTAACGAGTACGACGAATTTTCCTTTCGGGACTCTTTCATCAATGCATCTGCCTCTCATCTGAAGAAGGCCTCGTTGGTCGCTTCCACACACATGAATCGTGTACATAACCTTAATTTTCAATATTGTATAACGCATACATACATACGTGCTACTTCACTAGTAATTGCATATGACTGGTAGTGTGCGAAAATCGTTCTTGCGCAATTCTATCACGTAGTCAATCCGAAGCTATCTAATAAAAAATTATATAAATAAAATAAAATCGATCTTCAATAAACCGGGACAAAAGCTCCACAAAATTTTCAATTACGAAATTCTACTTTTCTACAAATCAAGAATAAATTGGTGTTCCTCTGGATTATCTAGTTTACTTGTTTCTATTTCCATCCGATACGTTGAGGTGGTGTTTTCGGAGGACGCATCCACAGTCCTCTTATTTTTTCGGTCGGGAATTCTATGAATCCAAACAACCTTTTGTCCATCTTTGATCCGTATATGCCAGTCATGGAGCCGTTTATCCGCCACTCTGATACACTTATCGAATTCGAAGCTGATTTTAATGAAACCGTGACAGGGCAGCACACTGCGTTTTCCTTAGATGTCCACCGGGAGGAATTTAAAGCTATTTGGTCAGACGTAAAACAGTCATATTCAAACTGTCTGTCAAGCTTGTTAACAACTCCTGGTGATGATGTGCCGAATGTTACGGTCGTTAAGACAAAATACAACAGTGCTTATAAAACTTATGTCCGCTGCCTGTCACGGATGAACGAATTGATTGCTGAATTTCAATCTCAAGTAACATCCTCTCTCATGATTGAAGAATCCTCCTCCAATATTCGGTTGCCTCCTTGTGACACTGAAGTTTTCAAGGGAGACTATACTTCCTGGCCATCTTTCCGTGATGTGTTCTCTGCTGTTTATATACGAAATTCCAAACTTTCAAAGGTTGAGAAATTGTTTCATCTTCTACAAAAGACCAGTGGTGAAGCTTTAGAAATCGTCAAAAAATCTCCACTCACAAATGATGGTTTCGATCAAGCTTGGAATAATCTTCAAGATCGTTATAAGAACAAACGAATTCTCATAAATATGCAATTCAAAATCTTATTTAGTCTCCCTCAGGTAAAGGAAGAGGAGGGTGAAAAAATTAAGGATTTGCAGAGAACCATCAACAATTGTTTGTCTGCCTTACAACAACAGTCGGTCGATACCAATCATTGGGACGCTATGCTTGTTTACCTCTGTTCTTCTAAATTACCAGAAGTTTCGCTGGCGATATGGGAACAATCCGTGGAAAATAAATCAGACATTTCGACATGGGCCGACATGAACAATTTTTTGACTCAAAGATTCAGATCTTTGGAGGCAGTCTCAAATTTGCGTAATCCCTCGACATCCTCTCAAAAACCAGCGGCTACTGGCTCCAAGTCTAAGAATGCGCAGGCCTTTCAAACAAATGTTGCTCCGACACCGCTACACTGCAAACAGTGTTCGGAGCCACATTCTATCCGAAATTGTCCTCAGTTTCTCGAGCTGAATGCCCTCGAACGATTTTCAACTACGAAGCGATTCAACCTCTGTTTGAATTGCTTGGCATCTTCACATCTCATAAAGGATTGTAAAAGTACTCAAACCTGTCGGACATGTAAACAAAAACACCATACCTTACTCCATAGAGAAGGCACATCCAACGTAATCCACAATCAATCTACCTCCAATATCTCCTCTAGTGAACAATCATCTCATAGTACCGTTGGCAATGCAGGTGCCTCGCATGTCAACGCCCCTTTAGCTAACTCAACTCAAATACAGTCCACTCCTAGCCATTCGTCGCTTTTTCCTTCAACTCCTAATGATAATCTCACCATCACCTCCACCTGTCAGAACAATCGTGTTCTCGATATTCCATCCACTTTCCATTTACGTCCAAAGCGTGTCATATTGGGAACGGCTCGGGTTGCAATTGAGCACTGTGGAAGCTCTTATTCGTTTCGAGCTCTAATCGATCCGGGATCGGAGGTGACTCTCATTACCGAACGTCTTCAAAATCTTCTTCGAATACCATCGAAAGCTATCCAAGCACAAATATCAGGTCTTAACGGCGCTATTTCGGCACATAGTAGCAAAATGTGTCAATTCACGCTGAGATCACCAATCGATTCGAGGGTAGAGATTGAGGCTGTAGTGTATCCTTCGCGTAGAAGAATTAATATTTTTATTTTATAGTTTTTATTTCTTTATATCCTAAAGGTTTTTATTTTGTTATGTCCCGCTATTGCTGAGCGGCAGGACTCGCAAATCTATTTGGCGGCTAGCGCCCAATATCTCTATATTTATACGGCGGAGATACGCCAAAGGAGTCAGCGACTAGCGCTTAATTCACCTTTTTATATTTATCCGGCGAAAGGTGCGCCAAATCGAGAATGGATAAGCAAAGGGTTTCGCATGTAAATCCAATCTGAAGTTCCAACTGAACTTCAAGCTTTATTTATATCAAAAATATGTTAAGTAAGCATAAATGAATTACAATTGGAAAATATAGAATCTTATGAATTAGCTTGTGAGGTATGCTGACAAAACACTTTCCCACGATTCGACGACGCTGCCTGCAAAATATGTTGCTCATGCAATGAGTGCAGCTTGCAAAGAATTTGGTCATATGAAACCATTTATGTCGTGAATGAAGTGGAAAAATGAGTTTGTGCGTTCGTGTGTATACATACTACACCCTCACCCTCTAGAGAAAAAAAAAAAATTGTTTTTTTTTTTTTTTTTTTTTTTTTTTTTTTTTTTTTTTTTGTATATACATACGAAGTAGAAAATTATTTGTGTTAAGCATCTTAGAATATAGTATTGCCTTAAAATCTAAATTTCGCCTTAAAAGTTTAATTATCGTGTAAAATTTTACTTATCGCATGCTTCTAACTAATGCTTAATATATAGTATCTATATTTTGTGTATTTTCTTACTCACATAGTTTTAAATTGTTGTTATGCACTAGTTTTCTTTTATTCTTATACAATATTACTGAATTAACACCTTGTCGTTCTAATATCTTAAAAGGACCTTCATAAGGACTGTCTAATTTCTTACCTGCATAATTTCTTAAGAAAACTAGGCTACCTATCTTAAATTCAATAGGATTTGAAATCTTGTCATAACATTCTTTATTTTTAATTTTTGAGTTAATCAAATACTTTCTTGCATTCTCATGTGCGTTTTGTAATCTCACTTTGAGCTCATTTTGAAAACGATCAAAATTGTAAATAGGTTCGTTACTGTAAATTTTTGTTGGCAAGCTTGGTAATCTTCCAAATATTAATTCAAAGGGGGTGTATTTTGTGCTCGTATGTGGAGTGGTATTATAAGAGAACGTATAGTAAGGTATATTCTTATCCCATTCTGCGTCTTCAGTGCAACATAAAAGATATTCGTTGAAAACTCTATGATTTCTTTCTATTCCACCTAAAGATTCGTGGTGATAGGGTGTTGAGGTTTTTTGTTCAATGTTTAATAAACTACAAATTTCTGAAATAGTTTGATTTACAAATTCTTTTCCCATATCTGTTTTCATTGTTTTTAAATGACCATATTTTAAAATGAATTTTTCTACTATCGTTTTTGCTACTTCTAATGATTCTTTAGATGTCATAGGGAAAGCTTCGACGTATTTGGTTAAGTCGCATTGTAGAGTTAAAATATATCGGAAATTATTTGATGGGCGTAAGGGTCCTATTGTGTCAATTGATACTACTTCAAAAGGACTAGAAGGGTTTCAGTGATTATCATCTTCTCTTTAGTATGTACGGTAATTTTATTTTTCTTGCAAATTTCGCAATTTTGTATGAATTTCTTTACCATTTTATTCATACCTTTCCAGACATAGCGTTGTTTCAACTTAGCTATTGTCCTGTTTACACCGGTGTGACCTCCGAGTAAAGATAAATGATTTTCTTTAATGAAACGTAACTGATCAGGTTCGTTATTAATTGATTCGGGGGGTTTGAATAAAATAATTGTTATGGGAGTGCACAATCCCTTATTCATGTGTTTCTGCAGTGTCTCTTCATATAAAATTTTTAATTCTTGTTGACTCATAGATTCAAATACTAGGTCCTTCTTGGAAAGAGCTAGCTTACTTATGCCATTGCTTTGTAGTACTGGAATCAGCTTCTCCAAGACCTGGCTTGTGCAGTATGGTTTATCGCTTGATTCAATCAAAACATTGTTTTTAATTATGGCAAAAGTCTGCAGATTTTTACGCTTTGTACATTTATTCTCCCCTTGTGTTTGCACAAATTTAAGAATTGGCAAATTTCGTACATCCGAAATAGATATGCATTCCCACATGTGCGGATAGCTAATCCTCTTTGTGGGGGTAGGTGTTCTATTTGGACGGGTCACATTTTTATTTGTACTTCTAGTTATTGCTGCAATGCATGGTATCAAAGTTTTTAATTCATTTGAGTCCACTGGAATTCTAGAAAGTGCATCAGCATTAGTGTTTAATTTTCCTTGTTTGTAAATAATCTCAAAATCATATTCCATGAGATCCATTCGAATTCTGGTGAGTTTTGAAGAGGGGTTTTTGTGTTTAAACAATGAAACTAATGGTCTATGATCTGTTACTATTTTGAAAAATTTACTATATAGGTAGGGTCTAAAATGATTTATTGCCCAATGAATGGCTAAAAGTTCTTTTTCTATTATCGGTTTATTCAGTTCATGTTTGTTTAAAGATCTACTGGCATATGCAATAGGAAGATCGGATCCTATGGTACCTTGAGAAAGTACTGAACCAAGGGCGTAGTTTGAGGCGTCTGTGGTTAGAATGAATTCTTTTTGAAGATTTGGATATTGTAAGATTGGTGGGTTAATGAGTGAGTTTTTAAGTATTTGAAATGATTTTTCGCATTCAGGGCTCCAATTAAAAACTACGTTCTTTTTGAGTAAATTATTCAGGGGGTTTGCCATTTCTGCAAAGTTTTTTACGAATTTTCTATAATAATTGCAAAATGCAACGAATCTTCTTACTTCATTTGAATTTGTAGGTCTTGGAAAGTCTTTCACTACCTTGCATTTTTCTGGGTCAGCTGTTACGCCAAGGTCTGTTATTTTATGACCTAAAAATATTACTTCGTTTTTAAAAAAGTTACATTTTGATGCATTTAACTGTAAATTGTATTTTTGTAATCTTTGGAATACTTGTTGAAGATTTGAATTATGCTCTGATATTGTTTTGCCAAAAACTATAATGTCGTCTATATATATAAAGCATATATTGTCTAAGCCTGAGAGTGCTATTGTCAACATTCTTTGAAAACTGTTTGAAGCTAATTTTAATCCAAATGGAACGGTTTTTAAAATGATAATGTCCGTTGTTTGTTGAAAAAGCTGTTAAAGGTCTTGATTGTTTACTGAGCGGAATTTGATGGAATGAATTTGTCATGTCTAATGTGGAGAAATATTTAGCACCTTCTAATTTATCGAGTACATCCTCCAATCTTGAAATGGGAAATTTGTCATCGACTAGTTTTTTATTTAGCTGGCGAAAATCAACTACTAATCGCCATTTCTTTTCTTGTCCTGAGTCTTTTTTTGGTACTATTAGTAAAGGTGAATTGTAGGGGCTAGTAGAATGTTCAATAATGCCTTTGTTTAGCAGTTCTTGAACCTGTTTATTGATTTCATTTAGTTGGCTATGGGGAAGGCGATAATTTTTAATATAAATAGGACTGTAGTCTGTTAGTACTAGCTTTTGTTCATAAAAGTTATTAACTGATAATTCTTCATTGTTTAAATAAAATAGATTTTGAAATTTATTGCAAAGAGCCGTTATTGATTTGCTAGTGAAATAGTCTAAATTTTGTAAATTCAAAAGCGTTTTCAACTTTAACCATCGCAAGTTTAAATCGTTGGTGGACAAATATTTTTGTTTCCTTATATTAGTGAGAAGAACTTCTTTGGGAATTAAATCAAAAATGTGGTCGATGCCTCTATGTGTAAAAGAAAAGGTAAAATTTTCATAGTTAATCTTTGCTCTGAACTTTGCAAAAAAATCTCTTCCTAAAATTCCACTTGACCTTATAGGAAATAAATCATCTACAACACTGAATTTGTGTCTTAAAACACTATCCTCTATATTTATAGGCAAAATACATGTCCCTAAAGTCACAATGTCTTTCTTTGAGATTCCTGAAATTGCACATGAGTCGCTACTGTCAATGCATATATTACACAAATGTTCATATTTAATTAATGATATATCTGCCCCTGTATCTATTAAAAATGAAAGAATGTTATTATTACATTTAATATAAGCATAATTACTGATTACTGATCAAAATTTACAGTGAAATGAAAAATTTTCATATAATTCCCCGAGTGACCTAATCTGCTACCTGTTCGGTATCGGGGGTACTCAAGTTTCCCTGTTGCTCTGTGCCATTTACAAAAAATGCATTATGCCTTACATTATTTTGGCTTTGAGAGTTATTCGAATTTGAATTGGCACGAGCATTGTTGTTGTTGTGCCTTTGATTTTGGAAATTGTTGTTGTTGTTGTATTGTGCACTTTGCTGATATGCGAGACGATCGCGGGTGCCTTGTCGGTTACCGTTGTTGTTGTTGTTGTTGTTGTTGTTGTTGTAGCGATTGTTAAAGCGGTTGTTGTAATTGTTGTTGTTGTTTCCTCTGCGATCGTATTGCTGCTGTCTGTTGTATGTTTGGTTGTTTTGATGACTTGAGTTTGTCGAATGATTTTGTTGTGTCTGTCTGTTGTTATCATGTCTCCTATTACAATTTTGCCTCTGCTGATTACCTTTATGCTGGTTTTTTCCGTTGCGCTGTCTATACATCATGATACGAGCTTCTTCCGTATGATCTGATTCTTGCGCTATTTGGAGAGCCTCATTAAAAGTGGTGACTCTACTTGCTGCAATTGTTTGTGCTATGTTAGCATTTGTTATGCCTCGTTTTAGCACATTAAGGGCTATCACATCATTTGATTTGATTATAGCTGCCTTTTCTGCTGGTGTTTGCAGCGTTGAAATTTGTATTGAATTTAATTCCGAAATTAAACTTTCGATGGTTTCAGCGAATTTAGATATTGGTTTTCGGCCTTGTGTTGCTCTGGATAATTCATCTAATACAGTGTTTGCAGTTTTTATGGGCTTGAATATTGCCTTTAAATTTTGTATTAGATTTTCTATGCCAGTTGTGCCAAGTAATTCGAGTTTTGTTTTTACTTTATCTGGTATTTTGGTGTTGAAGACTAATGCAAAATAAGTGGGTTTTTTACTATCTGGAATTTCTGCGTTAAATAATTTGATTAAGTTGATAAATTTTTGAGCATCTTCTAATCTGCCTGAAAATTCTGGTATGGCCTTAGTGTACTGTATCACGTTGAAGTTTAATTCTGTCATTCTTGTTTCTTTTTTATTTTTCTGGTATAATGATAAAAAGGACGAAACGCACGTTGCAATGACTTTAAATGTTATTAATTTTCTATGGTCTTCCAATTTGCTGTTCAAAATCGTGAGGATAGCAAAATATAATTCTCTTGTTGTTTTTGTGGCTGCTGTTTGAAAATTTTCCTCCGCGTCTTTAATAGCGTCGATCAGCCCGTTGTACAATTTTTCATTTTCTTCCTTTTTACTTATGAGAGTTTTCTTTGTGTATTTTCTCGTCGGGGTCTTTTTGAGATTGGACAAGTTATGTTTTAGACGCGCAAGTATTTCTTGCGTCAATGCTTCCATATATGATTAGTTGGATCTGACGTCAGTAAAGCATGCCACAGATCTAGCTGCTTTAAGAGCTTCTTGCCTTTTATTCTTTTTGTTTATTCTATAAATTTTAAGGGTTAAATTCAATATGCAAATGATTAGAATTGCCCATAAAATGACTTCGTGTTGATCCAGGACTTCTGAATGATAATTTTGATTGTTGATTATCTGAACCTGCGGGTCTCCCGATTGTGTTGTTGGCTTAGAGTTTGTGCTTCCCATGGTTTTTGGAAATGAAATGTATTTGTATTTCTCAAATGTGGATTTTTGTCTTCTAAGTATTTTCCACGAAGCATATATTTCGGTGAGCGTCTTCAGTCGTCTATGACACAGAGCAATTACAATATATTGGGAAAAATATATAGATATATATTTTTTTTTTTTTTTTGGGTTTTAAATATGTATAGTCTTTTTTTTTTTTTGAAACTTTAATGAAAATTTTTGTATGTGATTCTCATCTCAATTTGTCTGAGCGTATATAAAAAAAAATTCCATGTATTTGTTCAAAGCTTTAAAATTGAGTGGATATAAACAAAATTAATTTATGGCAAGGCTGCTAGTGCTATGGTTAAAATAAAAATTTTTTTTTTTGGAGATTTCTGCTTAGGCAAAGGAATTGTCGATTTTTTTTTTTTTTTTTTTTTCAAAGGAAAGGATCAGAAGGATCCAAATTTGGTCGGCAGGATCGCCATGTAGTGTATCCTTCGCGTAGAAGAATTAATATTTTTATTTTATAGTTTTTATTTCTTTATATCCTAAAGGTTTTTATTTTGTTATGTCCCGCTATTGCTGAGCGGCAGGACTCGCAAATCTATTTGGCGGCTAGCGCCCAATATCTCTATATTTATACGGCGGAGATACGCCAAAGGAGTCAGCGACTAGCGCTTAATTCACCTTTTTATATTTATCCGGCGAAAGGTGCGCCAAATCGAGAATGGATAAGCAAAGGGTTTCGCATGTAAATCCAATCTGAAGTTCCAACTGAACTTCAAGCTTTATTTATATCAAAAATATGTTAAGTAAGCATAAATGAATTACAATTGGAAAATATAGAATCTTATGAATTAGCTTGTGAGGTATGCTGACAAAACACTTTCCCACGATTCGACGACGCTGCCTGCAAAATATGTTGCTCATGCAATGAGTGCAGCTTGCAAAGAATTTGGTCATATGAAACCATTTATGTCGTGAATGAAGTGGAAAAATGAGTTTGTGCGTTCGTGTGTATACATACTACAAGGCTTCTGCGATGGTGGTTCCAGCGCTGACCTCCAATTTGCCTAGTTTTTCGTTCGACATACCCATGGAAGAATTGGACCACCTGTGTTTAGCCGATCCGAATTTTCATCAAAGTTCCCACATTGATATATTGATTGGAGGTGATCTTTACCCTTCGATATTGTTAGCGGGCATCCAGCGAGGAATCATGGGATCCTTGATGGCCCAAGAAACCGTCTTTGGTTGGATTATTACTGGTCCTGTCTCCTCATGTCCGTCTTCCACCAATAATTTCTTCGTTTCTTATTTCACGGAAATTTCCCTAGACCAACAGCTCAGGAGTTTTTGGGAGCTGGAACAAATCCCTCAAAAGCAGCTCTTGACTGACAGTGATAAATGGTGTGAGGAATTTTATGTAAGGACTACGTACCGAGATCCTACTGGACGCTATGTCGTACAACTCCCTTTCAAGGAGGGCTCCCAAACTCCTGTCCAATTGGGAAAATCGAGAAATAGGGCCGCAAATCAATTCATTCGCCACGAATTGCGCTTGCTCCGTCAGGTCGAATTTAAATCCGAATATGATAATGTACTTCAAGAGTATATTTCTCTTGATCATATGTCAGCAGTAGCCCCCCCGATCGA
>JAIPUU010001298.1:0-18005 GCA_020466095.1 Chlorops oryzae
TTGTTGGGAATAAAAAAATAATGGTAGTTGCTCCTACATTTGACCCCTCTAGGAGCTACTCTGCTTACAGTAACATCAAAAATTTGGAAAAAAAATCAAAAATTAAATTTTTCAAATGACTTGATGCGTGACATTTTTTTACAAAATAACCTTAAAATTAGTATTTTATGAAGTCTTTAATAAAAGTTCATCGTACTATGATACAGGAAAAGAGTTTCAAAAAAAGTCATCACCCTAATGCACACGCACAGTTATGAATGTTAATTTATAGGTCTCGCCATCACTGGCGTAGTTGAACGTCTTTTTTGTGAGTTAGGGCTTTTTTCTTTCGCAAAATTGTTCGCTATGAGTTAGGGCTTTTTTAAAAGTAACTATAACTTCGGTATTTTCAATCAAAGGTCGTCAATTTTTTTGGAGGGGGTGTATTTGAGAGTCGACCATCAGAAAATGCAAAAATCTCGTTTTAAAAAAAAAAAATGAGTTACGCCCTTTCTATCCGAAGCTAACGATATGTATACATACCAATTTTTTTAAAATAATAGATGGGGATCGCATTCCTCAATAAAAGAGCTTTAAAACAATTGCCACTTGAAACAGCACAACGAGCTTACCTCCAATAAGATTGCTGCCCCGGCTTGGGGTACAATGAAAAAGTCATTGAAATCATTTGCCAAAGTGGGGAAGAAAGCAAAAAGCAATAATAACTGAATTGCTGCTACACTTTTCAAATGCAAAAACTTTCGCTCTTCAAGTTTCAAGTTCTTATTCCATTTGGAGCTGCATACAAATTTCTTACATTTTACTGTGTCTGTTTCTCCTTAATGCGGTTTCGCAGCTGATTTGCATATTAAGTTGGATTATACGTGAAAGTTATAGGGAAAGTGAAATGTCTTGGCTTGCAACTTATTTATGCAAGTCGAATTCAATATTTAACTTGCTTTTCTTCTTTCTGTCTGTCTCTCTCTCGCTCTCTCTCTTCCTCTCTCTCTCTCTCTCTATCCACCTCTTTCCTTTTTCAGAGTCTTATTTATTGGATGAAAATATGAAATTCAAAAGATACGCTGCGATGAATACTTAACTCAGCGGTAGTGGTACATACATATACCGCTTTAAGCATCTTAGGAACCGTTTATACGACTACAAGTCCATGTTTCAAACATGAGATTTTGCATTTCATTGGAGAGTTCCGTTCTTTCGTTAAAAAAGTTGTAAAGCTGAGCAATTGACAAAACCAAAGCAACGTTCTGCTTTGTCCTTTTTTATTTGCTCTCTAAATCCTACACAATCTATGTCAAGGGCATAATGTGTTTGTATGGCCGAATTTTAGGTCTAGAACCACTCTAGAGAGACCGTTTTTCTATAGAGAGTTATTTTATCCAAAAAGCAAAGCTATCCGGAAGAAAAACTTAATTTGTAGAGCTACAAAGACATGGTTATGAACAAGTTCAAGAATGAACTTTATCAAACGTCTTCAGTGTAAGGATGTTTTTGAAAAGAAATCAAAAAGTCAGCTTCCCATCTATATAGTTTATAGTTAGAAGAGATATAAACGGAAGATTTATGAAAAGAACCTACTTTTGCAGTAGCGAAAAAAGTCTTTGGACAAATTTCTCTAGCTACCACAATGCTTCAAAAAATTGACTAAAGGTCGAAAATTCAACTTCAACTATTCTCGTAAGCCCTCCGTCCAAACTCTGGACAGATTTTGGATAGTTAGCAGGGATGAAAAAGTAGGTACAATCGTACCTTTTTCGGCCTTTTTTGACTTCAAAGGTACATTAAGTACAATTGCTTCGTTTTAGGTACATTGTGTTTTTCAAAAAAAATTTTCCTGTCACTAAACCAAAAGAATGTCTTAGTAACAAGTGGTTAATTGCAATATTATTATTATTTTTATTTGCTTTAAGCAAATTTGTCTGGCATCTACCCAGTAATGTCAACTTTTTTTTTATATTTTTTTTACCTTTGTTGATATACTGAATGAATGTTAAGTTTTTAATACAAAGTTTTTTATAAAACCAATAAATAAATGGCTAATGATTTTAGGTAAATTGGAATCCGGAAAACGTAAATTTTTTTGTGAAATTAGGTACATTTGGAAATTCTCATTTTTCATCCCTGATAGTTAGCATGATCTAAGCACAACAGTTTGAGCGTCCGAGAAATTTGCGTACTTTCTTTCTATGTAACATATTTTAACTTAAGCTACATTCATAATCCATTCTGGTCCATTCTGTTGCTAACGCAAAAGAGACCCTCATATGTTCTCTTCGGATATTTCTGCATCAAAATTATCGTTGAAACTTTTCTCAAGAATGAATAAACTTTTCCAAATATCTTAATTTTCTAATGCGACTCAATTGTGGTCAATGGTTGGATGTTGCATAGTTGGATGACAATAGCTAGGGGACATGTTGGAGTACTAAATTACTGCAGCATTAGCATTAAAAATAATAAAACGATGATGCAAAAGGCGCCAGCTAACACTGGATGGAACAATAAAAACAAAAAATTTATAATGAAGATTGCTATGTAGTGCAGAAAATGATAGGAATTTGACATGCTAAATGGGATGGAATGGATAAAGCGTTATCATCTTATGAATCGCATGTTGCTATAGGTGAATATAAGGCAAAACATAATCAGTTTAGCAATACACCCTTACAACACAATATGAAGACATCGTCGTTAGACATCAAGGTATTATAAATAAATATATGACACATACAATGAATATAAAACGACGCTTGTATGTATGTATGTATGTATGTATGTATTTAAGGACCAGAGAAATTCTTTTGGGATGACATGAAGCTTGATCACGTTGATGGCACTTGCTGTTTTGTGGCGTTGGCTATAATGTTGCAGATAATGACGAAAACCTTGATGATGATGATGATGATGATGATGATGACGATGGCGATGGTGACGGCGACGATGATGATGATGGGAAAGAAGAGGATATGCTGGAAGAAATTGCTGGCATTACTTGCGCAGACATAACATATTTTCCGAATAAGCAACTTTAAACAATTACAACCACAAAGCATATGCGCATCGCATACAAATGAGAGTTTACGCACACATTTACTGAGTATTCAAATGTATACATGAGCAGTAGGTGAGGGCAATCTGAACATAATCAATGTTTTTCAGATGAATGAATGGATGTATGGATCAGGTGACATGTTCTAAGGTGTGTGTGTGTGTGTGAAGCATATGGAAATAATTCGCATTGAAGGATAAATAAGAATTAAAAAAAAAAAAAAAAGTATTTCTTTGTTTGAGGTAAACAAAACAAACTTGTTATTTCTACAAAACAAGATAGAAATTTGTTGAAATTTTTGAACACTCTTTCTCATGATTTTTGGAATATTTCGGAAAATTGTATGAACTTCAAAATTATAATTATTGATTGAAAACGAAATGAATTAAAGGAAATGTGAAAACAAATGTTTTTAGATTGTTATTTTTGCCTTTTCACAGCAAAATCAGCTCGTTTCGGTATAAATAAGTGGAAAACTTGTTTTTTTTTATTTCTCTATATTTCGGGTTGTGTGTCCCCATATGTTGGGTACCTACATATAAAAAATGTTTACTAAAATAATAGGGGGCAGGCTCGCAAAATGTCTTCGTCAAAACGAATATTCACAAGCACTTCACAAAATTTATGTTTATTCATATAAAAATTCCATTCTTTTTGGTAAAATGGCTTAAACCCATTTCACCTTACGTTTTCGGTTCATCAAACTTGATTGACTGTATGTATAAGTCAGCCCGAATGCGCTTTGCGAAAAAACTTTCTACGCAATCTGCGAAGCAAAGACCAGTGACAAAGACAAGGACAAATTTATTTTTAGTACAAATTTTGTTTAAATGTGGTTGTTTTAGGCTGACGAGTTTTGCTAGGATTTGAGTAAAATTTACATTTATGAAAAACCCTTGGAAATGGTTTTCCATCGCATCTCAAGGTTTCCTAATGCTTGATTTCCAAAAACAAAAAAAAACAAAACAGCCCATGACAAATTTGTGGTTGTGAAATCAACGTTTTTAAATCCAGGGCTATTCACCACATAACCGACTGTAAGATGGCTTAACGACTGTACTCGCAAAAACAGGATATTTGGTTAAAATTATTATGAACATTGTGCTCTATCAAAGATGACCTGAAAAAAATACATTCTCTGAATATAAAAGACCCTCTTAACATGAACTATTGTTCTGCTCGGAAAACAGAATTGACAGGAAAAGAAAAAAGCAGCACTTAGCCAACACGTGACGATGCACAAACATTCAGCAGACTGGGAAAATATAAAGATATTAGACTACGAAAAGAACGAAAATAAGAGGTTCACATTAGAAAGTCTGTGAATGCAACAGCACATAAAAACATGTATGAATAACAAGGGGGACAAAGCCAATACTAGTTTAGTCTATTCTGTGATTCTGTTGCCTGTGATAAACATACATACATAGTCCTTGAATAAAGTCCAGTTTTTTTTTTTTTTGTCAATTGTCGTAGGTAATTTTGTCTGATCTTAAGATAGTCAAATAAAAGGAAAATAAAAAACCCATTCTCCCAAAACATATAATCTAAATTGATGACAGTGTCATTTACAGACCACCCTTAATCCAACCCGTTTATCACCGACCGCTGGCTAACTGAATTCGTTGGAGCGAACTGCCATAATATAACCGGTTGGATTTGGACCGGTCAAAGGCCAGTTCTACTGACCGGTTCGTTTCTGCAGGGATGTTAGGTTTCAATACGCTCAGTCGGGAGCAACATAATTAAAAATGGCAAATTAAAACAAGTAAGAAAGCTAAAGTCGGACAAGCCCGACTTTGAAATACCCAGCGTCCCGGCATTATAGGCGCACTTTGTTTTGCCTCTCCATTTGTGGGCATGGCAGTGGGCGGGCCACATAAATTTTTTTCCTACTCCTTTCATTCGCCTTGGTCAACCTATGTTGTGAATTTGAAGCTTCTACGCCTTTTACTTCACAAGTTACGATAAACCCTTATTTTTGGGCTTATTTGTGGGCGTGGCTCCAGGAGGATGGCGTCCATTTTTTTCCCAGGATATGTCCCTTTACGTAGTTTACCAGTACATCAAATATCAATGGAATGTGTTGAGTGGTTCGCAAGTTACAAGCATTTTACTGAAAACACATTAAATTCATTTGTGGGCGTGGCAGTGGGCGGATGTCACTCATTTTTACTTAGGATCATACTCGGATCCCGATAAACCTGTGTGCCAAATTTCGATTGGTGCAGCCGTTACGGAAGAGATCCGACCACGGACGGACGAACAGAGGGTCAGACGGACGGACGGACAGACGGACAGACGGACATGTCTAAATCGATTCAGTTTTTGATCCTGATCAAGAATAGATATATATGTCTCTATCTACGGAGCTTAGTTCTGGCTGTTACAAGATTTGCACAAAACTAATATAGCCCGCTTACGCTGGGTATAAAAATTTTGCATACTTCTCGGGTATACCAGTGATTGATATGTATCAATATGACTTTTCCGTACCTATAGTCATACATATCAGGTGAATTTGTGTAACAAATTTAAAATTATCAAATGTATGTATATGTGTGTAGCTAATGCGGAGCCCTTTAGCATTTTTATTTCGGTTCCTGCTGTCAGAATCTTCTCGTTCTTGTTGAAGTGTGCAGTCAGCTTAAGCCTGAATATTTGATTTTAAATCGATTTAAAAATTATTTACATAATGATTTTCATGAAAAGGCAGTTCTATTAGGTTATATTATACTATATTGCAAGGAATTCTCAACCGCAATCATTCGATCTCAGCACTCTTGGCAAAATTTAAACTTCGGCATTTCTTTTTTCTTTTTTTTTTATACCAAGTCAAATTGGATCTCGTTACTTATTTCTTTGCATCTTTTTTTGCATACCCAGCGTAAGCAGGTTATATTAGTTTTGTGCGAATCTTGTAACAGCTAGAACTAAGCTCGGCAGGTATAGACAAATATGTCGTATATATTCATAATAATAATTTATATGCCGCTATTGTGCCAGGATTCATTTTAAAGAAAAACTCCTCATAGCTTTCCTAATAAAATCCGGAATAGCATCTGGAGAAGAACTTCTTATTTGTCCTAGTGACAGAAATTCCGAATGGAATATTTTTCATCTGTGACATACTAAGGCCTCTTCGAGGCATAATCTACATTCCGAGCTATAAATACTTATATATACTTACATATTCTTGATCATGATCGAAAACTGAATCGATTTAGACATGTCCGTCCGTCCGTCCGTCCGTCCGTCCGTCCGTCTGTCTGTCCGTCCGTCCGTCTGTGGTGGGATCGCCATCGAAACGGCTAGGCCAATCACGTCGAAATTCCCAGTCGTATTGCTATGAATGTCCACTCATTACCTACTTACGGTGCATCTGATTACAGCACTAAATTTACTAATGAATTTTTGGGTTACAAATGTCATGGCTTACCAAAAACTTCGCTAAGTTGGGCACTCAGGCATATCGGGCCCTGAGTATGATCCTAAGTGAAAATAGTAGTAGACATCCGCTCACTGCCACGCCCGCATATGGACATTTTTCGTAGCTTCCGAACAGGGGCGGACTGGGGGTCAAAGGGCCCACCGGGCGTTTGAAAAATAGGGTTTCGTTACCTAAGAAAAAAAAACCTAACAGCTAGACATCACAGCGAACTGGGGGCCCACCGGGCTTTTGCCCGGTTGCCCATGGGCCCAGTCCGCCCTTGCTTCCGAAGTGAAAGGCGTAGAATGATGAAGATCGAAAAATTGATTGACCAAAACGAATGAAAGGTGTAGGAGAAAATTTTATGTGTTCCGTCGACTGTCACGCCCATAAACATAGATTTTTTTTAACTTGTATACTTGTGTGGGCAAAACATTGTGTGCCAATATTGCCGTGTCGCTGGCTATATCAAAATCGGATTTGACCGACTTTAGATTTCTTACTTGTTTGCTATCAAAACGAGAAGAATAAAAGAATAAAAGTTGTTAAGCCGTCAAGTCCTCCAAATAAAATCGGCTTCTTTATTTTTCTCAGTTAATTGCTGTGCTCACTCAACAGCACCGCGAAAGATTTAGCGCAACTTTAAAGACAGATAACTGACTGAAACGTCGCACAAAAAAAAAAAAAAAAAAAAAAACAGAATATTAATGTGAACAACAGAAAATTGCGGTTACGAAATTGCAGAAAGGGAAAAAAGTTTTGCAGCTGCCGTTAGCTGTTGCTGCTATTTTTGGTTATCTCTCTCTCTATCTCCCTATCCCTATCCCTATCCCTCTGTCTCAGTCTCCCTCTCTGTCCCTGTCTCTGACAGGCGCGTATGCGGCGAATCACTTCGAGAGGGTTTCACGCATTTATACCTTTACATCGTGACTATTTTTCATCGTATTCCTTTCTGGTTCGTCGTATATTGGAGGGGCTTTCAACCTACAAATCGCTCCGTGCGCACGCCTGTGCATCCTGTTGAGCTCTCGTCTTGATTATCTGTGCTTTTTCGTCGCTACCGGGTGCCAGGTGATTGAGTCAAGTGTGTGGCTGAGGAACTCGTTTTTGCTTTCCATTCTTTTTGCTATTTGCATGGAGTGGTGCAAAAAAAAAAAAAAAAATTATTCTTAAATATTTCATGAATTGCCAAAAAAAAAAAACAAAAAAAAATCCATTAACTGCTAATTAAGCTTTGCTGGACTTTTTTGCGTGTTTCGCATTTTTTCTAGATTGCAGCTGCTTTCGTTGACGCAAAAGGATTTCTTTTGAGTGTTTTCGATTTTAAAATAGAAAGCCCTCATAAAAAACAAAAAGCCGCTGATTCCGTTCCATTTGAAACCAAGAAGCACAAAATTCCAGAGACAATTGCGCGTCCCAAGTAGTCAACTCGTGCAGCGACGACCGCGCGTCTTTGCGATGGAAGAAGTTCTTTATTGCACTTTTGCTGCTAATGCTGCGCCGCGGCGCAGAGCATTCGAAGCAACGACTGGAGCTCTCTTTTGAAGCTCACTCGCGTGAATAAATTCATTTGTTCGAAGAAATTATTTGGTATGCTTTTAAACACGCGTCTGCAACACCTAAAATTATCACTCTGACTTAGGTGTGACCTTTTTTCCAAATGAATTTAGGTGAAAAGTGTGAAAGTGAAAAGTACGCCAGAGCGGCCATGGCACTTTGAATTTAGATTGGAGTCTTTCAATTGTGGTCTACGAAATCAACGAACCATGTCCTTTTTTTTGTCCTTTCAAATTCTCCCTTTCACATCCATGCGTACCTACCGATTTCGAAGATGATTTATAAAACCATTCGGTTGAATGGAAGGTGCCTCTCTTCTCACTTCGGTAATACAAACGCTTTTCCTTCAAAGTCTAGGCACCAATGCGGTTGCGAATGGAAAACTTTAAAACCAAAAAAAAATAAAAAATAAAAAAAATGTTTCAAAAATTTATGCATTTCTTCGCACAATTGATAACAGTTCGGCAAAAAGGAATATGGGCATTTCCGCCCCCCATATTTTTTTCATACGTTCGCGACATCATTTGCCAACATTTTCCTTCTAGTTTTTCTTTGTAATATGATAGTATGTATGTATTTTGGTAGCTGTACATGAGGTGCAGAAGATGGGTTTCTTTGAGTTTTTGTTCTCATAAGGATAGCAATAAAAATGTGGTCGCGAACGTACGAAAATAATACTGGGGGCGGAAATTATCACTGGGGGGGGGGGGTTCACCGATCTTTGAACAAAATTGAAATTGGAGTTCTTCTCCTTTTTTTTACGAATGATGACCATGATGAGCAATCTTTTGGGGCCTTCGTGGACAGAGATTAAAAAAAGGGATGAGGTTTTAAGCATCCTTAAAGATACTTAAGAAGAATACACTATCGGAATGTATTCAAAAACATATTAGGGGTATTCACAAGGAAGGTGGAATTTCGTCGCAAAAAGTCGATGTCAGAAAATTTCCGATGAATTTCCGATTTTAACAAGCAGTCGTATTTGTTGTTTTTGTTTTGCTTACAAATAAAATTTCCGACAGTGTAGACTTTTTGCGACACTCCCGAGCGTGTTACTTTTCGCGTTGTAATTTTGCAACATAAAATGGTGTTGCCAACATTTTTTAAGAGCTTAAAAGCCTCTTTTCCCCCTTTATTGGTTTATATTGAATAAGTAAGTAATAGTCATGTAAAGTTTTTATTTTTGTATAAATTAATATTTTCAAAATAAATAAACGCTTTCTTCACTGGGTTGCTCACAAAGAAACTTTTTACGATGTTGCAATTTTGCGATTTTCCGATTTTCCGACGTTTAAATTTTCCCTTGTGAATACCCTTATTTTTTTTTTATTTAATCAAAAATGTTTTAAAAAAAGTGTTGTTAAAATCGTGAAGTGGCTGTTGAGCGAAAAAGTAATCAGCCCAATTCGAAATATTCCCCGGAGATTTGAAAAGAAAATCAACCGTTCGACGTGCACTGAGGACGGAATGTAACGGGAGCAGGAATTTCGATCACTTATAAATGCAAAGGAATTTTGAAAAGTCTTCCGGGAATATATCACACACATAACAGCTTCAACTAGAAACAACGACTAGAGGGAAAACGTCATTAAGGCTTCGAAACACGCTCCAGCTCAGTGTTAAAGCACTCAAATGGGCTCTTGGTACCTACATAAAAAATAGCACTTGTTTACACCATTTTTTTTGCAGTTGATCTAAATGCAATAACATTCGAACAGAATTTGGCCTTCTTAACACGAAAAAAAAATTTTTTAATTTTTTTATGAAAGCGTCTTTTCTATATTGATTTTAAAAAACAGAAATTTGGTTTTTTGAATGTATTGAAAATTTTTCAAACAAAATTCGACAATGCGACCTCATATTTGAAGAAATTATCCCTTTAATTTAAGTTAAACCCTCTAAAACGCATTTTAATAGTTTAAGGATCGGTAAAGAAAATAAAACTCTTTAAACCTTTTTTTTTTCTGTTTCACATTTTTAGAAAAAATTCATCGCTTTCATTCATTGGAATCTAAAAAGTCGAAAACATGCAGAACTTTTTTATTTATATTTAAAGTCGATTCCTTGTCCAACAAAATGAAATATTAATCTTTAAAATCGATGGATAAATAGCAAAGTTGTAATATTCTAATTGAGAAAGAAAAATCAAAATAAGCTATCAGCCCTATTCTAAATGAATATTCGCCGCGAGTTTTTTGGCCTCGAAATTTTTCTCCGCGGAAATAGGAAGTATTGTAAGCGTCTATAAACGACAAAATGTTATAACCTTTGCTTAAATATGTTCAAAATACTTGGTTTTTTTGTATTCACTTCTCCATTGTGCTTAGAGCGGCAGATTTTTTTTTCGATTCCGGACCGAAAAACTCACCGCGAATATTTAGAATCGGGCTGTATGAGTTTTAGAGGGGTTAATTAACTTAAGCTTAAAGGATTATTTGTTCAAATCGGAAAGTGCATTGCCGAGTTCTAGTCGGAAAAGCTGTAATACACTCAAAAAAACAAAATTTTTCTTTTTCAAAAATTAAAAAAAAAAAAAAAAAATTCTGTTCAGGAGAAATCACAATTAATTATTTGTTAGCTAGGTGAAATGAATACAAATTTCATTAAGAAAATGTACAAGCAGATTTTTTAAATTTTATACTATATCTATATTTATGCAAAAAAAAAATCGAATCAAAAATTTCCACATACGAGTATTTATTTGTATTTCGTCCCTAAAACCTGGATTTTTGCGAGCTCAATTAAATAATGATGAATGCGGTTCAGGATCCGTTTCCATGTGGAACTGCAAAACCATCGAACGTTACATGAAAGATACTTGGTCTATTTGGATACCTACCATTAAAGTAGAACCTCTCCTAATTTGTCGTATAAGGCAACAAAATGCAGAGCTAAAATGATAATCACCATCATGATGTGTCCATTCACTTTTCCATAGATCAGTTACGGGGATCTCAAATTCGAAAGCTTTGAAAACTCGCAGAAACTTTTGCTTTAAACAACAATAAATTCGACACACTCGAACGTCATCGATTACATGAGCATAAATTTCTGGAATTCCGTTACATCCATCATGGCGAAGATTTTGTCACACCTTCAATTCGAGTGCTTCGAATGGAAGATGCAACAGCATGAATCAAAGGGAAAACAGGTGCAAATAATATAAAAAAAAAAAAATAAAAAAAAAAAATGAAATGAAATGGATACCAAAGCAAATAAGAATGCACTCAAAAGAACCTTTCTATTCGGATTCCAGTCGATTCTACTCGCGTTGAGGGAAAAGGATTCGAAAAAGTATGTCAATCTAATGAATTACTTCGATGAGAACAGCACTGTGTGTATGCCTGTGTGTCTGTTTTTCTGTGTGCATGAGCAATCGGGTAGGGGGGGCGGAAAGGAGTGCAAAGCTCAAAGTCATGTAAGTAAAATCCCTGTTCATGTGACATTCCATATTTAGCATTTTTCCCTTCAAATATCCACTAAAAAGCAAGTCGAAAGCTGGTGTATGCAGGATTGATTAAAAGCAACGATGGCTGGCTTTTCTAGAGCATCACAAGCTGCAAGATGCAATTTCACCGAATCGACGAAGTTCAATGCAAAAGATTTTACACGGCGAGGAATTTCTGTGAAAGGTGTGAAATGCAACTGAAAGCACTTAGAGTTGAAGTGTTTATTTTTCACAAGAATCGAGCGTCAATGGAAACTTTTATTGATGACGGAGAGTTCAAAGAAAAAGAATTAAAAAAGCAAAAATTTGCTTTCAATTGGCACGAATCTAACAAGTACATACGTACGTATGTACATTGTATATACTCTGAAAGTTTAAATTCGAAGGCAAAATAAATCGAAGCATAAAATTTAACTGATTTATTTCACTCTGAGGAATAAGTATGAAGAAGATCGTGAGATCTCAGATTCTCTCATAAATGAGAAGAATTTAAGCAAATCTTACAACATCGTCGTCTTATTATCAAGCGGCGCGTGGGATGAAAGCAATCCTCTTGCAAAAAAGAAATTTGCTAACTATCATGCCATTTCACGCATCAGCGCGTTTTATGACTAGAAGAAGGCTGAGGTCAACGACAAAAAAAAAAACCTGTTTATATTACATTTTTCAAATCAAAATTGAAGCAGAAAATCCTTGCAGGACGAAATTATTGAAATTGGGAATTAGCGAGTAACGATTGAGAACTTTTTCCGCCGATTGAAAGTGGTTAGAGAACTTTTTTTTTGGCATATATTTTTTTTGTTGGATTTTTTTATTTATTGCTCCATAGCGGATCAACGGTTAAAGTAACGGCATTGCGATGAACACATACATAATTTGTAGATAACTTGAATACGATCAATTTTGTTATATTGTTTACATGCCCGCGACCCGGTTGCTGAGATATACATATGTATGTACATTAGTGTGGTCCAAATTTGCTAAGTTCGTTTAGTCACCCCCTCAACAGGGCAACAGAAAAGTGAAATGAAAACATCTAGATTGATCGGACATCATTTAGGGGGTGCTCAACGCGGTCAAAGTTCAGAACATGATTTTTGAAACTCATGCCGCTAGTACAAATAACACAAAAATGCACTTACATTTTTCTAAATATCTCCAAAACTAATTCAGGTAAGAAGTTGAAACAAACGTTGGCTGATTGCTAATACAACAGGAAATGCAAAAATTTTTTTAAACTTTTACACTGAGAAAAATTTTTTCACAAAACTAACAAGAAAATTCGAAAATTCGTTTTTTGGGGTGCTTAAGAACGAATCTGAGGTCGAAAACTACCCCAACCTTATTTTTGTGAAATAAAATGGAACTGGAAAATAACTCAGAATCAACTACCGGACAACACAATCAAATAGACGCACGAGTACGCCATCACTAACACATTCCATTACAGAATGAATTTCGGAGCAAAATTACAGCGTTTCCCATAAAAAAGGCTACACATCAGCCAATACCCGAAATTTTTGAAGATGTATGATGCGAAACTAAACGACCAAGAGAGTCCTAGAAAACCTAAGCCACCAGTAAAGAAGGACTTATCGAACACCGTATAGGCGATGCCTGATGTGGCATACATCCCACACCCAGCCAACGGCGAACTAGTCAAGAAGACCTAACCCCAAAGAACCCTAACAAATTATTAAAAACACCCCTCAAAACCCCTCCAAAATTGATTTTTTTTTTGTTTTATGTATTATAGATATTTCGGCCTATGGGATGGGTGAATTTCGGGTACAACATTGCCAACACACCACTTTACCCCACCTGCCATCATATCAATGGAGCCTGCATATATGAATTCATTGAAATATCCTTCACGTTCTTCTGTTAATGGAGTTCAATGAAATTAAATTCCTAAACAAGATTTCTTCATTTTCATCATTCGACTTCTATTTGCTTCGGTAGTATTGTAAGCTCCGACAGAAATGCGAGCATTTATTCTTTTGTCTTTTTCTATTCTTCTTTTTTTCGGACAAGCATGAATGCACGATTATAAAAAGCCTTTTGAAGTGGAAAACCAAACAAAAGCGTAATAAATTCTCAGTCACAATGCAATCAAATGCTAGCAAACAATTTCGTCAAAATCCTTTGGCCACTCGCATGTGCGTTTCACAATGCCAAAACAAAAACAAAAAACACAATCGGCCTAAGCCGAATGAAAACGACAAAAAAAAAAAAACTCTTTAAAAAATTATATGAAAAAAAAATGTTGTAGTGGGAAAAAGTCACTGACAGGCATTTGAAGCCTTAAGCAAAAGCTTAAAGCTAACAAAGTGCCAGAGTGTAAATAATTCTCAGCAACGGATTCAATGGTTTTAGGAAAACGCCTCTTGGAAAGGCCTCTTTGCCTTGCAAGTGACTTGAAACCCACAATACAAACCAGACATGATTTTGCCTAAATTCGGCTCAACAAAGTTCAGGCTAAAGCCTAAAGTAAACGACAAAAAATTGGTGTTAAGCTCACAAGAGAGGCACCCGGCTTCGGTCGAGTCCAAAAAATTGTTTCCAATAATTACTTTTCTCTTTTTAACCAAACATATTTCGAATACTTGAAGATGTCCTATCTAAAAATCTTCATCAAATGATATTGTTTTTTTTTTATATACCATATCGTTGTTTATTTATTGATTACCTTTTATAAAAAAACAAAAAAAAAAAACAAAAAATTACGTTCCCAAACAAATTCACAAACAAATGGTCTCCTCTCGAGAGCAGTGTCCAATGTTAAAGAAAAGAGGAAAAATTCAAAAAAGCCCCTTAGGAAACACATGAAAAATAGTGCGACTGACCTGTCACTTCCTTTTTTGCTAGCATACCTAACCCTTTTACATAGAATTGTGTTTCCGTGAAGGAAAAAGTAGTGCTTTTCTTTTCTTTTCTCCTCTCTTCTCTTGATGTATTGGTTTTCCCCATTTTTTATGCACTCATAAGGTTTCGGCTTTAAAGCCAATTGGGTATTAAAGTTTTGGTCACACATCGAATGCTCGATCGCGTTTTCTTTTTGTAACTTAGGAGTTTTTGCAAAGTAAGTAAATCCTTTTTTTGATTTTTTCCTCTTTATAATTGACTGTTTTTATACCCGACACACTCTGTGTCGAGGGTATATTGCGTTTGTTGGGTTGTGTGTAACACCCAGAACCAGTCGAGATAGACTATACAAAATGTATATAGAAACAAGTAAGGGTGTTATAGTCAGGCGAGCCTGACAATAGAATACCCGACACAGACACACGTGTTTCAAATAATTTTTAATATCAAGAGGTGTTTAAGGCCATATGGGGGCCCAATACACCGACTTTTGTATATTTCTTTATGAAAACTGCCCCTCTGCCACGCCCACTTTTCTAATTTTTTGGAATTCTAATCGAGGCTTAGATATACCCTCAAA
Source organism: Chlorops oryzae (assembly GCA_020466095.1). Lineage (NCBI taxonomy): Eukaryota > Metazoa > Arthropoda > Insecta > Diptera > Chloropidae > Chlorops > Chlorops oryzae. The sequence continues at coordinate 14,927 of JAIPUU010001298.1, forward strand.
TCCTAAGTTTCATTGAAATATTTGGAAAAAGTCCGATTTTTGAGGCAGTTTTGAGATTTTTGTGACAGACCCTAGTACTGGAGGTACCCTTAATAATGGACCGATCTAGGAAATTTTTTGGGAGAATGTTTATGGCTACAAAAGAAGCATAAGTGCCAACTTTCGTTCAAGTCCCATTTGAAGTTCGGGTGTAGGGGGACAATTTTTGAAAAACGCCTTTCTGCCACGCCCACTTTTAAAAATTTTTGGAAATCATATTACTTGCCTTGAAACATGTTCAAATATCAAATTTCATCAAAATATGTTGAAAAACTTCGAGTTTTAGAGCAGTTTTTGTGATTTTCGTAACAGACCCTAGTGCTGGAGGTACCAATAAAAATGGTCCGATCGGGTCCATTCTCGAACTTGTTCTTACTCATGTCCCTGTGAGCACGCATACCAAATTTTGTCAAGATAGATCAACTCCTTCGATAAGATAACTGTATACAAACAGACGGACAGACGGACAGACGGACGGACGGACAGACGGACGGACATGTCTAAATCGAATCTCCTGGTGACGCTGATCATTTCTATATACATTTTGTATGGTCTATCTCGACTGGTTCTGGGCGTTACACACAACCACACAAACGCAATATACCCTCGACACAGAGTGTGTCGGGTATAATCAGGGATGCCCACCACTACATTGAAAGCTTGCGATAGTGTGTGTGCGCATTGCACTGAAGAACGTTTTTCGCCTTTTCAGTTCTCTCTTTTTGCTTCATCCGACATAGGTCTTGCTCGTTCGCTGCCTGATGTCAGACTAAACAGGTTTCGATTTCTCAGCTTGCTTGTTGCCTTTTGTGTATGTACACAAGCATTCGCTCTCAATGCTCCGAAGCTTGCTCCGCGGGCATCAACGGGTATAATGATCAGCGTCGCCAGGATGCTCGATTTAGCCATGTCCGTCTGTCTGTCCGTCTGTCCGTCTGTCCGTCTGTTTGTATACAGTTTTCTTATCGAAGGAGTTGAGCTATCTTGACGAAATTCGGTATGCGTGCTCACGGGGACATGAGTAAGAACAAGTTCGAGAATGGACCCGATCGGACCATTTTTAGGGGTACCTCCAGTACTAGGGTCTGTCACAAAAATCACAAAAACTGCTCTAAAATCGAAGTTTTTCAAGATATTTTGATGAATTTCGATATTTGATTATATTTAAAGGCAAGTAATATAATATGATTTTTAAAAATTTGAAAAGTGGGCGTGGCAGAAGGACGTTTTTCGAAAATTGTCTCCTACTCCCGAAACGCCTATGGGACTTGAACGAAAATTGGCAACTATACTTCCTTTGTAGCCATAAACATCCTGCCCAAAAATTTTCTTGATCGGTCCATTATTAAGGGTATCTCCAGTACTAGGGTCTGTCACAAAAATCCCAAAAATGCCTCAAAAGCGGACTTTATTGAAATATTTCAATGAAACTTAGAATTTGAGCGTATATATAAGGGTCCAACTAGAATTCCGAAAAAATTTGAAAATTGGGCGTGGCAAAAGGGCGGTTATCATTTATCAATTTAACAAAAGTCGGTATATGGGGCTCCTTATGCCCTTAAACACCTGTTGATATTAAAAATTATGTGTCTGTGTCGGGTATTCTATTGTCAGGCTCGCCTGACTATAACACCCTTACTTGTTTTTTTTTTTGTCTTCTTACTCTTCAGGGCTACATTTAAGACCCTCACTCTAGTACGGTTTTTTGTTTCGCAATGACCCCCTTCTACCAACACTGTAAATAAAAGCACTTAAGTACGGAAGGTACCCTCTGAAGGCAGTTCACAAAGTCTTCTAAGATCCCTTTCAAAAATGAATATTTTTATTTAATAGATTTGTTTTTTTGGGGCTGTTTCCACTACAGACGCATTTAGCATTTTTAAAAAATGCTCAAAAATGCGGCTTTGAATTACATGTAATTGTTGTTGTTCTTAAAACAGCATTTTTCAGCATCTTGAGAAAATGCGATAAAAATGTTAAAAACCGTCTAGTTTTCATTGATATTTTCTTCAAATTTTAAACATTTCAAAGCCTACTTCAAAGAATTCAAATATTTTTCCGAACAAAAATTCAAATTTTCACAAAATGCGAAATGCGAAAGGCAGTGGAAACGGGTCTAGCATCTTTAAAGATGCAAATGCTAAATGCGGTGTAGTGGAAATAGCCCCTTTATTAACTCTTAACATTGCCCTTAATTACACTACTTTACGAAAATTAAAAAAATTTGCAACCTTCGGCTTTTGATGATCATTTCTTAAAGTTTCTCAAGTAGAACAGTTTTCGAGATATAGAATGTTTTCCGTTTTTTGAGTTTTGAAAAAATTATGGTTGGTAAATTCCATTTACCTTCGGATATAGGTCATTCTTTCACAAACCGAATACATTTTGGACTTTATGTCTCCGATTCCCTCAAAAAAAATTTTTAAAGCTTCTAGATATAAAACATTTCAACATGTAGTACAAAATTTTTCTCAGAATGCATTATTCACGGAAGACTTACCTTAAAGTTTGCCTAAAATCCGATTTTTTTATCAAATTCTCTGCTCCTCTTAACCCGTTAGAAGCCTCTCCTCAAAGGGTGGAATTTCTAAAATATATAAGAAATTGAAAGACGTATCATACCCTACGTGTTTTGGTGCGCTAGGAACGAATCTAAGTTCGAGATTTACCCACGATAGTATTGTCACCAGAACTAAAGGTGTATGTCAAATTTCAGATCAATCTGTGAACAGGAAGCGGGTTAAATTTCAATAACAAGATGTGACCCACTTATACTATATAAACAAACTGGACAATTTCATTATCATCAACATCATCATCATCGTTAACATCAACATCTTCATCATCATCATTGTCATCATCAACATCACCATCATCACCACCATCACCATCACCATCATCACCATTTTCATCATTATCATCATAATCATAATCATAACCATCATCATCATCATCATCATCATCACCATCACCATCATTATCATTATCATTACCATCATCATCATCATCATCATAATCATCATCGTCATCATCATAATTA
>JAIPUU010000423.1:0-18486 GCA_020466095.1 Chlorops oryzae
TAAACTTGATTTCAAATTAATTCAACTTCTTATTGTTTACTTTAAACCAATGACAGATAACGTATTATAAACAAACTTAAAAAAAATAAGGTGACCTGGTACTACTAACTTTATATTTTAATTTGACATATTAAACTTCATGATCGGATCACAACTCACAAGTACAGAGCAACTAAAGCACGAGTAATTATATTGCAATTTTTGTGCTCAAAAACAACAATTGTTCGGTTCTAAGACTTGTATGACCGTTCACAGTGTCTTTCATGTTCCGTCCCACGACATGGATGACCAGTCGCATCGATTGTTTCATACTCACATCTCTAATTTCAAGCTCATCACTAATACAAAAGGAAGATTGTAACTAGAATCATTGTTTCAAACACATTGTACTTAAATAAAGAATTCACTGGCATTGGAGACCAGCTCATGTATAAATCAAGTTAAAATTAAAGGTTTTCATTTACTTTGGTTACACCACAAACATTTGGTGGCCCATGGGAGGAACTTCAATCAACCTTTAATCTGTCAATCAACTCACGCAACAGCAACAACAGCGGTCAATTGCACTCACATTGCAAGCACGAGGAAGTGTCTGGACCATAACCACACTCTTGCGCGCTCGCTGACGAACATAAAGAGACAATCGGGAAGAGCTAAATAAGGTAAGGTGTTCATATATTCACGCGATCATGGCAACGCGGGAATCAGGTGACTCTCCCCAAGTCACGACTGCTAAAAAACGAACGGAAACCGACCATTTGATTGCAATGCAACTAGACCGTGTTACTCAAGTAAAACAAATCCTAAAGAACTTCAAAAAGGATTCATCCACTCGCAAGACAAAGGTTTATTGTGAACAGCGTCTCCAGAGGTTAGATGACCTCAATTCTTCATTCTCAAAGTGCCATGAAAAAATGGTTTTTAAAATAACTGACTCTGACAACTCTTATTTCGCAGACAATGTGTTTGAAACGTTCACGGAAACAATCTTCGAGGCAATCGGCGCGATAACTGAATCTTTGCAGTCGATTCCTCCGCCCGAGAGATCTAGTGCCAACGAGACGAATTCAAACACCAACAAAGCAAACGCACCTGCAGTCAAGTTGCCAAAACTGCCAATTCCATCCTTTTCTGGTAGTTTCACGGAATGGCCAGCGTTCTTTGATGCTTTTACTCGTCTGATTCATCACAATGCAGAATTAGCTTCATTCCAAAAGTTTCATTTTTTGAAAGAATCGCTGCCAATGAGTGACATCGACGTCAAGCAAATGGATCTGACGGATAGCAATTATCTGGTGGCCTGGAATATGGTTTGTCAACGATACCACAACCCTCGATTACTGTTCAGCCACCACATGAAGAAATTATTTGAATTACCACTCGTTCAAGAGGAACGATCAGAGGACCTTAAATCGCTTTTGAATACTGCAAAGGTCTGTTATAACGAGTTTTCGAGGTTAACAATTCCAATCGCATCTTGCGATCATTGGTTAGCTCATTACTTAAGCACTCGATTGCCAATTGAGACAATCAAGGCTTATGAACATCATTTGGGCAACTCCACTGATATCCCATCCTTTTCAATTCTAGAGTCCTTCCTTAATGCACGAATGTTGAGCGTCAGCGTCATAGAAAACCGAAAGGCAACTGCCGACCCTCCTGGAAAGGAGTCCACTTCAGGAAAAAAGCCTACAAACTCAACACCGTCAACAAAGAAAGGTTTTCATACTACAACAAAATCTGAGAAAGTCTTTCGATGCTCACTTTGCAATCAACAACATGTGCTTCGTCGCTGCCCCACTTTTCTTGCCAAAGATTGTTTCACACGGCTTTCAATCGCAAACAAGTCCAAGGCTTGAACAAACTGTCTCAGCACGGCTCATCAAATAGCGAAGTGTACCAGCATTAAAAATTGCTTACAATGTGGTCAAAGGCATCACACCCTACTTCATTCTACCGAAAATTCACCAACATATACTTCGAACGACACACAGCCTCAGTTGCACTCACCATCAACTAATGCTGCAACTACAGCCACGACCGCGCCAACCAAAACGCAGTTCATGTCCTGTCACACCACCTCAGCTACACCGCCAAGAGTGCTCCTCGCTACGGCACTCATAACGCTTATCAATCCAAAATCAGGGGAAGACACCATTGTGCGCGCACTCATCGACCCAGGCTCTGAGGGCACCATCATTTCGGAACAAGTGGTTCAATCACTTGCACTGAAGCGGTACCCCACTTCTGTCCGCATTTCGGGAATTGGAACGCAAACCCCATCACATTGCAGATTCACAGTCAACGTCACTTTACAGTCGGTAATCAAACCCAGCTTTCTCTTACCAATTGAAGGTGTTCACGTCCTACCATCGCTCACATCAAATCTGCCAAGTCACAGCATTCCGCCGCAAAATTGGTCGCATATTACGGGTTTAGAACTAGCTGATCCCTTTTACTATAAACCACGTCGCATTGATATGATACTGGGAGTGGACATATACGCCCATATAATGCACGCAGGAGTCCGCATAGGTACTCCGTCCCAACCGATTGCACAGAACACGCATCTGGGCTGGATTCTCTCCGGCTGTACGGGAACTACCGAGGCTCCACCCATTCATTTCAGTTGCCAGCACTCAACTTTGCAATTAGAAGACCAAGTTCATCGGTTTTTCGAACAAGAAGGACTACCTGACGATTCTACGACATCACAAGAAGAACAATGGTGTGAGGATTTCTTCAGAAAAACGCATAGAAGACAAGAAAATGGAAAGTACATAGTCAGACTGCCACTTAAATCCATATTTGATGGCACACAGACTCTGGGTAGATCACATCAGATCGCGCTGAACCGATTTAAGCTGTTGCAACGTAAACTCACGCGCAATCCAGCACTGGCTGTTCGCTATGAACACTGCATTAACGAATACTTCTCTCTTCAGCAGGTCATTGCAGCAACCAGTTCGGAAGAAGAGCACTGCGTCACCAACGCCCTTCAGACTCCTCATGTCACATCTTGTGTACTTCCACACCATGCCGTAATAAAAGAGGACAGCTCAACCACCAAATTACGCGTTGTATTTGACGCCTCATGCAAAACAACAAATGGCCGGTCACTCAACGACATTTTATGTGTGGGACCTCCTCTCCAAAATGACTTGGTTTCGGTGCTCATGAATTGGCGCTATTACCAACACGTCTTTACGGCAGATATCGAGAAGATGTACCGATGCATTGATATGCATGAACAGGACTCGCAATACCAACGCATTCTGTGGAGGGACATCATAGGGAAGATTCGTGAATATTGCCTGACTACGGTCACCTTCGGAACGGCGTCAGCACCCTTTACCGCTATTCGCGTCCTTCGGCAGTTAGCAGAAGATGAACATCGACGTTTTCCGTTGGCGTCCAATGTACTTAAGCATGAGATTTATGTAGATGACGTCATGTCGGGAAGTCATTGCATTAAGGAAGCACTCTGCATAAGAGATCAAGTCACTGCAGCGCTCGGAACTGCAGGAATGAATCTTCGAAAATGGGCTGCTACCACTTCAGAATTATTACAAGGGATTGCACCTGAACATATGTCTACTTCTGACCTACTAACAATTTCTGATGCCACCTCAGTCAAAACGCTTGGAATATGTTGGCAGCCACACCAAGATTTTTTAATGTTAACCTACCACCGAGATTCCAATCCAGGAGAGACAAAACGTACCTTTCTCTCGGCTATGTCGCGTTTATTCGATCCTCTTGGTTTCATAAGCCCCATTATTGTAGTAGCGAAAATACTCTTTAAAGAAATCTGGCACACTAAAGTGAACAACGGAGATGACTCACCACGGAGCTTAGAATGGGATGAATGCTTGCCGGCAATCTTACAAGGTAAAGTCCAGAATTATTTAGACCAACTGAAGCTCATAGAAACTATTCGCATCCCGCGCTGGATCGAATACAGCCCAAATCATATGCAGTCTCTTCAAATCCACGTGTTTTCTGACGGATCTTTGCAAGCTTATGCAGCAGCAGCTTATCTTCGAGCAGAGTACTCCAACGGAAAAATATCCGCCCATCTTCTTGTATCAAAGACTAAAGTCACTCCATCGAAGAACATTACCATTCCGCGAATTGAGTTGTGTGGTGCCTTACTCGCAGCTCAACTAGGGCAGTGGATTATCGCTAATACACGAGTACCACAGCAAGTAATTTCCGCCCATTATTGGACAGATGCCCAAATCGTTCTTCATTGGATAAACGGAGACACCAGTCGGTGGAAACCATTCGTGTCTAATCGAATTAAGAAAATTATATCACTTTCTGATAAGCAGCAGTGGAAGTATATTAGAACAGCGGACAATCCAGCGGACTGTGCAACACGAGGCCTCGACTCAACTAAACTTAAGACATTTTCATTGTGGTGGAATGGCCCCGTATGGCTATCTCAGTCCATCCAATTGTGGCCAGCTCCACCCACACACATATCCACATTTGACCCACAGAAATTGGAAGAAAGGAAATCAGCAATGTCAGCCAATTTCTCAGCTTCGAATGAATCCATTATAAGTAGATATTCATCTCTAACTAAGTTGCTCGCCATCACCGCATATCTGGTAAGATTTCGGTTCAACAGTCAGACGGAGAATCGCCACCGCAGACGAGTGGGATCTCTAACAACGATGGAATATCAAACCAGTATGCTCATCTTAGTGAGACTCGTTCAAATGGAGTCATTTAATGCAGAAATAAACTGCATAAGGGCCAACCGTCCGCTTCCTAGCACCAGTAAATTGCTGAATTTAAATCCTTGGTATGATAATGAACACGTCCTTCGAGTAGGGGGAAGATTAAGATATTCAACATTGACTTACTCTCAAAAACATCCTTTGATTTTACCCACATTTCATCATTTCACAGAGCTTGTCATCGACGATGCCCACAATCGCACTTTGCACGGAGGAACAAATCTAACCATTGCAACTCTAAGGCAGAGATTTTGGATTCTTAGAGCCAACCGTGCTGTATCACTCCGCTTACGAAAATGCATCACTTGCTTTCGAAACAAGCCCACCCCATTGTCGCAATTAATGGGGGACTTGCCTTATCAACGTGTCACTCCACCATACCGACCGTTTCTTGCAACCGGAGTCGATTACACCGGCGCCGTTGAACTAAAGGCCTCTCGTTTCCGGGGAAACACTTTGTACAAGGGCTACATCGTAATTTTCATTTGTCTGGCAACCAAAGCCATTCACCTAGAAGCAGCTACCGGAATGAGCACCCAGCATTTCTTGTGGGCATTTGATCGATTTACGGGCCGACGGGGGATCTGCAATGACCTCTATAGCGATTGAGGAACAAACTTTATCGGAGCCAACACAGTCTTGAAAGGAGCTCAACAGAAACGTATGCAAACCATGGAAGCCGAAGTTGCAACGCAGTTCGCACGAAAAAATATTACCTGGCATTTTAACCCACCTCACTCACCTAACTTCGGAGGGTTATGGGAGGCAAACATAAAATCTGTGAAGCATCATCTGAATCGAGTCGCCAAAGCCAAACGAATGACGTACGAAGAACTCTCCACGCTTTTGTCAAAAATTGAATCCTGTCTTAACTCAAGACCATTGTGTCCTCTTACAGCGGATCCTGATGATCTCAACGCATTGACTCCGGGTCATTTTTTAATAGGCGGACCAATGAATGCATTACCCGAATACACGCCGAAGGTGTCTTCATTGCACGCAGTTCACACCCAAATGCAAAAATTACTTCGGCAGTTCTGGCAGAAATGGTCATCTGACTGGCTGGCGCACTTACAATCCAGACCGAAGTGGAAAACGACGACGAACAACCTTCAGTTGAACGACTTAGTTGTTGTTAAGGACGACCATTCGCCCCCAAACACTTGGGTATTGGGGCGAGTCACCGAATGTCATCCAGGAAGTGACCACTTGATTCGCGTGGTAACGGTACGCACTCCACGAGGAACTTATAAGCGCTCCATTTCAAAACTTTGTCGACTCCCGATTCCTAACATCGATCAATAACGCATCGCATGTCAATCCAGTCACGGTTTCCGTTGCCATATTGCATTTAGTATATGAACACCTACACCTATGCATCTTACTAAGCTCTCATGCTTAATAAGCATCCGGGGCGGCATGTTCGGTTCTAAGACTTGTATGACCGTTCACAGTGTCTTTCATGTTCCGTCCCACGACATGGATGACCAGTCGCATCGATTGTTTCATACTCACATCTCTAATTTCAAGCTCATCACTAATACAAAAGGAAGATTGTAACTAGAATCATTGTTTCAAACACATTGTACTTAAATAAAGAATTCACTGGCATTGGAGACCAGCTCATGTATAAATCAAGTTAAAATTAAAGGTTTTCATTTACTTTGGTTACACCACAAACAACAATTTACATAACTTCAAAGTTTGAGAGCATGCTGGGGGCAATGGCTAAACATATTGACATAATTCTTTTTGATTTTTCTTAATATGAATATTATCTATCGAAATTCATAAAATTATTTTAACAATTCGAACCTCGATTTTTGGCATTTTTTTCCGCTCACGTGACACTGTGCGACGTATCGCATCCTAGAATATTTTAATCAACAGCTGCTCCACGAGCTGCTCGAGGCCATTTCGGGGCAAGAAGTTATGAATCATGTTCCCAACCCATTTGATCCAGGAGAAGGGCTCTCTGCTGTCAGCAGGAGAGCGGAGGTGCCCCTGACGACACCTTCGCTTTCTGATACACTCCGCATATCATCATCGGAGCGTCACCGCTCACTGTCGCTTCTAAAATTTTCGCAACACCCTGCCCTCCCCCTACATTTGCCCATTTGCTGCTCAAGGTCTCCCCTGCCTCCATCAAGCGACAGGAACCTGCACACCCGCACGGCAGCCGAAAGGGATCTAGTCCATGCGATGCTGCAGGAAGTCCGCGATCACCTGCTGAGCCGAGAAAGATAAGCAGGAATTATCTATTGCATAGCGCAAGGCGGGCAGTATGTCAGTTTTTCGCCGTAGCCGCTATGGGGGCGAGCCCTTAACCGAATCGATTTAACAAAACCCTTTGCACTCTCGCGCTCAACAGTTCGACTTCCAGCGACGACGGCACACTCTTTGATCGTTTTCGTAAGGTGTAAGGTGTAGGAAAAAATTTATGTTGTCCGCCCACTGCCACGCCCACAAAAGGAGATTTTTTGTAACTTCCGAAGTAAAAGGCGTAGAAGCTTTAAATCCGCAACATAGGTTTACCAAGGCGAATAAAATGTATCAGGAAAAATTTTATATGGCCCGCCCACTGCCACGCCAAAAAATTATTTCTTGTAACTTCCGAACAAATTTGCAACATAGGTTGACCAAGGAAAATGAAAGGTGTGGAAAAATTTATGTGACCCGCCCACTGCCACGCCCACAAATGGAGATTTTTCTTAACTGCCGAAGTAAAAAGCGCAGAAGCTTCAAATTTAGCAACATAGGTTGACCAAGGCGAATGAAAGGTGTAGGAAAAAAATGTATGTGGCCCGCCCACTGCCACGCCCAAAAATGGAGATTTTTTGTAACTTCCGAAGTAAAAGGCGTAGAAGCTGCAAATTCGCAGCATAGGTTGACCAAGGGAAATGAAAGGTGTAGGAAAAATTTTATGTGGCCCACCCACTGCCACGCCCACAAATGGAAATTTTTGTATCTTCCGAAGTAAAACGCGTTGAAGCTTCAAATTCGCTACATAGGTTGGCCAAGGCGAATGAAAGGTGTAGGAACAAAATTTATGTGGCCTGCCCACTGCCACGCCCACAAATGGAGAGGCTAAAGATAGTGCGCCAATAATGTCGGGACGCTGGATATTTCAAAGTCGGGCTTGACCAGCTTTAGCTTTCTTACTTGTTGGCGATTGTATTGGTTACACGTAAAAGCTCTTGTTGATAATTTGGCAAACAACAAACAACAAACAATCGCAAACAGGGCTGCCAGTAAGAGAAATCGCTAAACAAACGAAAATACCTCTAAAACAGCCAAATTTGTTCTCCAACTGGCCAATAAATAGCCAACATTACCATAACGGCTCACATGACTTCTAAAATTTATATTTTCAAGCTAATTTCCTTAATTTCAACATTCATGCAATCAGAGTATATACCACGACCTCTTTACCTTTTCTTATTTTTTCCAAAAAACTCTTGACGGGATTTTTAGTTGGTTTTTTGATTTCGGAAAATTGGGAAAAGCTGTTTTTAATAATTTTAAGGGTTTTTTTTCTCGGAAAAATGTGGCACCACTAAGCAAAAACCGGACTGTCCCGTATGTGTGAAAGCACAAAAGCTCAACATGTGTAAATGTGAAAGCTCTTCGCTCGCGAGCTCAAGGTGTGCCCACTAGGGTGATGACTTTTTTTGAAACTCTTTTCCTGTGTCATAGTACGATGAACTTTTATTAAAGACTTCATAAAATACTAACTTTAAGGTTATTTGGTAAAAAAATGTCACACCCCAAGTCATTTGAAAAATTTAATTTATTTTTTTTTAAAATTTTTGAAGTTTCTGTAAGCAGAGTCGCTCCCAGACGGGTCAAATGTAAGGCCAACTCCCATAATTTTTTATTCCCAACAATTTCTCCAAACAAACCTTCACCCTATCTCCACTCCTTAAAGGGGCTCCCATAGAAAAGTAATTTTTTATGCATTTTCCCCCTACTGTCCTAACTAATCCTACAGTGCCCCTAGAGGAGTCAAATGTATGACCGACCCCCATCAACTTTGTCCCCCTTAAATTTTTTCCCAGCATACTGACCCCCTATCTCGCCTCCTTAGGGGGCACCCATACTAAATTACCTTAATTTTATCAAAAATTCATACAAAATGGCTGTCACTACAGTCAAACCCCTCCTAGGGGGATGATATATATGACCGACCCCCATTATTTTTTTCCCCAAACATTTTCTTCAAACATACCTACCCTCTATCTCCCCTCCTTAGGGGGCTCCCATACAAAAAAAATATTTTTATAAATATTCCCCCCACCGTCGTAACTAGCCCCAGAGTGCCCCTAGAGGAGTCAAATGTATGACCAAGATACTGACACCCTATCTCCCCTCCTTAGGGTGTCACCCATACAAAATTACCTTAATTTTATCACAATTTCATACAAAATGGCTGTCACTACAGTCAAACCCCTCCTAGGGGGGTCCCCATACAAAATACATATACATATACAAAATACAATACATATACATATACATATACAACATATCGATCCAGGGACATGCCCAGTTCTAAAGAATAAAATTTTCGGCTCTAACAAAAATGTATGCAATTTTGTATGAAAACATCCACAACTGTTTCTCGCTGTGTAATGTGCACGCGCACAAATGCAATTAGTAATTGTAGTGGTGGCCGGCACTGATCATGCTAGAGAATAAGCTTTGTTGGTATACATAATGCGGAACAATTATTTCGTTGACATCACTGTTGATTGTAAATAATTATATCGATTGTCACCAGCCTAAGTACAAGATGGCAATAAACTTTTTGTCAATCGATTGTTATTTTTTTCACATCTTTATCTGATAGAATATATAGAATAAGTGAAAAATTCGAAGAATTTTGGCGTCAAAATTTTTTCAAGAAACGGATTACAACTAGTCTAGTTTTGGTCTAGTTCCAAACGGGTCCAAAAAGGACCATTTTTTTATTTATTTTTATTTTAGTGCTGAAATTCTTAGAATTTTTCACTTATTCTATATATAAATTTTCATCCAAATCGGACGCCATGAATTTTTCGGATTTTTTTTTTTTTGGTTTTTGGTCCATAACTCTCTAAACTTCCTCTATCGGAAGCAATATTTGTATTCAATGAAAGAAAGAAACCGTTGGTCCTTTTTTTGTTATTTTGGTCCTTTTTCTCATGAATTTTTGTCCCGAAATATATTTTTAAGTGGCAACCGTGGTTATGGCATCTTTAATAAAAGTTCATCGCACTATAATACAGGAAATTTTTTTGGAGAAAAAAACACTCAAAGTCATCACCCTAGTGCCCACCTCTGGGCCCCTATTATGGTTTGCGTTGCGTTCGCAATTGCGTTGCGTTACCAAGTTGCGTTGCGTAAATATTTCGGTATTATAGAACTCGTTCGAACAGAACCAATGTTGCATACTATGTTTTACGGAGGGAAAAGTGTTTTCAGTGGGTAATACTTACATTTACTTTCAAACAATTGTCAAAGAATTGCATTTTGATCGAATCGCGAAAGTGCTAAGTTGTGTGTTTAGTTTTGAAGTCTAAAAATTCATAAAAATAAAGAGTGCAAAAATGGACGCCGTGGCATTATGGTTGGATGGAGGTTCGGGAAGGAGCGAATCTAACGAAAGACGAAATCGGCGAAATAATTGGAACATTATGAGCCTTAGTGAAGAAAGGTAAATATGTGCTGAAAGATTTGCAAACGAGGAATTAATATATTTTTCTTTTAGCTTCGTTAAACATTTTCGGCTTTCCGAAGAGGTGTTCACATATGTATTAAGCGAAATTCAAAGGGAGCTTGGAAATCCCATTCGTTCCTTGCGATTACAGCCGAAAGGAAGCTAGCAACGACGCTGAAATTTTTGGGACAAGGTGGCTACCAACATCAAATTGGGCAAGACTTCAATTCAGGATTAGGTCAAGCTACCGTCTCTATGTGCATGAAAGAAGTTTGTGCAGTCACCATAAACTTTACCATCTCCTCAAATTGCTTTTGGCTTGTTTGCTCATTTTTCCTTAAGTTTTCCCTTAAATAAAAATTCTTAGATTTCTTTTTCATTTGAATTTTAAAATGTTTGAAATAACTTACATTTCTTTGCTTTGCTGACAAAGTGCTACTTCTTTGCCTGTCCGACGCTAATTAAGGTTTAGGTTTTTCCTCAAATAAAAAATCTTCCATTTTAAGAAAAAAATGTTGAAAAAACTCATATTTTCTTGCTATGGCACACAACTCGTTAGCTCTTAACCTAACGAACAGAAATTGCGTTTATCGAACGGTTTTGACAGGTAGAAACGCGAACCGTAATTACCTGCATACGCAAATCGCGAAAGGGAAAAAATGAATTGCGTTTCCCGCGAGCACATTCTCGCATTTCGCGAACTATAATACCGAATGCTCGATTGCGTTCAAAAATGTTGCGTTTACGCAAACCATAATAGGGGCCCTGGTCTAGACTAGAGATGGGCGCGGGTCAGGCTTTTTTTCGTGTCCCGCGGCCCATTGTTTTTTTACCACGGGCCCGGGCCTCAAAAGCGAGTTATGTGCGGGCTTTGTGCGGGGATTGCGCCTTTCCCAAGTTTCGTCATATTTTTTTTTTCCAAAAAGCTGGATTTAGCTACATCATATTTAAGGAGGATGAGGGGAGTTTATTTCATTTAAAACGAACATATGACCTTTTACCCATCTGTTTATTTATGACTTAGATACGCAAAACGAAACACTTTTGAAGCACGATGGGCGTAATCTTTTTTTTTATCATTCTTGTGTTGAATTTAAGTGCTGCATAAATATTCAGTCTGACTGAATCAATCATTTGATTGCGCTGAATTAGCTTGAAGTTGTTTGACTGCGTTAAAAATTTATTTTCTTACACACACAGAAAAATATGACCACATAAAATCAATAAGATCCCCTTATTGAGCGATTTTATAGAGAAATCTTCTTAAACTATATGAACGATGTGCTTTTTCCATAGAGAAAACTCTTTGAATGCTAAGAGAAAATCTTATTGAAACATTTTAATAGATATCCTCATATATTTAATGTGAATATCTCATTATTTCTGTCATAGTCAAATAATAAGGTGAGCATACCAATCAAACTATGTGACATTCTTATAAAAGTGACCTTTTGATAAGTTATCCTTATCGCTTTAAGAAGAAGCCTTTTTAATATAAAAAGCAAGACTTATTGATTTAAAAAAGTATATGAATTCCGTATTCATTCCATAGTTCAAAAAGACAGACCAGTTTTTTTTTTTGCACACACATTGATATAATCAATCTAGCAAACTGAAATCATATCTCGCGATGGCGTAGTTGAAGTGTGCTAGACTTGTAATCTGGAAGGTCCGAGTTCGAACCCCGCCGCAGGCCAAAGTAGTTGTGTAAAAATTGAGGATAAAACAGGCAAATAAATTTCGAGGGGAAAAATACGGGGAGCAGAAAGTAAGTTGGACACGAACCAATAAAAAAAAAGTTGCTTTCGTCGGGCTTTCCGAAACGTCACGCATAAGCTCTTTCAAGAAATTCCTATAGAATCTTTTTTTTTTTAATCTTTAAGCATAAAAACTTTGGTAAAATCTTTTATTTCTCAGTTTTTCAAAAAATGTTAAATTATCTACTTTTCCGAAGAAAAAAATGACGCTCGCTGGAGCAGGGATCGAACCCGCCGACCTGGTTTTTTACAAGAATTCATATCAAAATGATAAGTTATCTTCTTGACTTTTCGTTCAATTTTTCGTTAAAATAAACAATAAGTTTTTCTCTATGGTTTCAATAAGACAATCTTCTTGGATAAAAACCATCGAGAAATCTTATTGTTTTTCTTCCATTTTATGTGGTATCGTTTTCTCTGTGCATGAAAATATGTAATAATTTTAAATCTCAGTCTTCACCAAGTTTAAAGATGTGGATCGTTCAGGGACTGTTATTATTACACAGTGCGACAGTCAAAAAATACCTAGGAAGTGACATAATTTTTCTTGTAGGGCTTGGCGAGTATAGCAATAATCGGGGTATGACATTTTCCAAACACCTCCAAAATCTTGAGTAACGGTTTAAAAACCCGTTTTTTCGTACCTTTGAGCATTTTGAAGCTGTAACTTAGGCAGCTCTCAACTGATTTTCATTTGCTTACTAGGTATAGAAAGCAGAAAGATCAGCCTATCCACCACTGTATATATTGTTAAAGTAAATTAAAAAAGACACTGTCTTTTGTTCGATAAAACACAAAATTATTATGGTTGTTTCTCACTTTTTCAACTTTGGCGATGATTTTAAGCACTATTTTATAAAGCAGGTGTACCAGGTGTGAATTTTTGGTAAAAGAACGTTAATTAACGAGTAAAACGCAATATCTTTCTTCATAAACGGTATATAATTAAGGAAGTTATTTAACTTTTTATCAAAACAACATTTTTGAAAAATACCAATTTTTTTTCACAACGTCAAAAATGTTTGTTTGTCCGTTTTTTTTTTTTAAATTCATCGTCATTAACTTCTCTTTTAAGTGACCAGCAATATTCCGCAATCATTTTAATGTTATTTTTACCTTCGAACCGCTTTTCAATTGAACTTACTTATTTCTCGGTGAAAATGTTCGCCTTGTTCATCGCTAAACTCTCCCAGATTTTCTGGGAAGAAGTCCAAACGCGAATGCAAGAAATGAATTTTTATGGACATATTGCAGCCCATGTCACCATACGCGCTTAAAAAATTCAATTACGACGCTAACATAGTCGTCGCTTCTGTGATTTCCAAGGAAATTATCACATAACGCAACAAAACTCTTCCATGCACGTCTTTCAACAGAGCTTAGCTTGTCAATAAAGTTCATGTGAGCTTAAATTCAAAAATAAAGCAACGCAGGCAACAAAGGTCAAAAACTGAAATTAGCATGCCCTGTTAAAAAACAAAAATTAACAAGTAAAGAAGTTTACATCGGCTAAGCCGATTGCACACATGTGTACCTTTTCCTCAGCCTAAAATATGTTAAAACATTACCCTAACAAAAATTCCTGCAGTTTTTGTTGTTCTAGCTTGGATATCTAGTTATACCTTATCTGTACTTCAATTTAGCTTCTCAAAATCGAAATTATTATTAATAAACACAAAATTTTCGCGAATGGTGGTCATGGTCAAATTTTAACCGTTAGAGGACATTATGTCTAGCTGCGAAATACTCAATTCAAAATAGTGAAAATCACATTTTTGCGAAAATCGCGGATTCTTGGTCAAATTTTAACCGTTGACTCGGAAAAGAGACACTTCTTTTCGGAAGGCAATATCACCAGCAGAGCGGCTCGTAGTAACATTGCGCTATTTAGCAACTGGGGAGAGCATGGGTAGTTTAAGTTGGTTTACGTTCCTTTATTTTTATATAAAGGAGAGGTTATGTCCGGCAAGGGGTTTTTTTCCACTTCTGCTATTATTTTATAGCACTGCTCGTCAGTAAATTCTAAATTACTTGTACGGCCTCGTTTTTTTGGCAATGGTGTAGTTGCTTCTGAGGTAGTTTCCATTTCTTCAATATCACCAACTAATTTACGAACGAGCAGTCAACGGAAAAACTCACTGGCAACGTCGTTGAAAAATTTTCAACTTGCGTTGAAAGAGCCTTTACACTTGCTTACACATTAGTTACAATACAGCCAACTCGTTGGTTGAATGGGTTGCTTTGCCCCTTACATTACAGTTGGCAGAGTTGCTTTTTGAATTTGTATAATTGCCAACAGATGTAAGGGCGGCATTAGACATGTCCGTCTGTCCGTCCGTTTGTCTGTCCGTTTGTCCGTCCGTCCCTGGTCGGATCTCCTCCGAAATGGCTGAACCAATGAAGTCGAATTTTGGCACACATGTATATCGGGGTCCGAGTATGATCCTAAGCAAAAATGGGAGACATCCGCCCACTGCCACCCCCACAAATGTAGTTATTGTGTTTTCAGTAAAATGCTTGTAACTTGCGAACCACTCAACACATTGCATTGATATTTAGTGTACTGGTTAACTACAAAAAGGGACATATCCTGGAATAAAATGAACGCCGTCCTCTTCGAGCCACACCCACATAAAAGCCCACAAATAGGGGCTTATCGTAACTTGTGAAGTAAAAGGCGTAGGAGCTTCAAATTTCCAACATAGGTTGACCAAGGCGAATGAAAGGTGTAGGGAAATAATTTATGTGGCCCGCCCACTGCCACGCCTACAAATAGAGAAGCAAAACATAGTGCGCTCATAATGTCGGGACGCTGGGATTTCAAAGTCGGGCTTGACCGACTTTAGCTTCCTACTTGTTTGGTAATGCAGCGTTGCGTTTACGGGTAATCTAGAGCTCATAATAAAATCTTCCATTACCGTATACCTCCATTAAATTCCATAAGGGAGTCGTAATCGCTTACCACCTATGACACACAATGTTAAATGGAATGCAGGTTTTATACAGTGGGTCCTCGATCCGGTAATGGGTATGCCTTACCTCAGCATCGATGGCGCATTAATGAGTTGTGAATTACCTTCGCTGCTGGGAAGGAACCAACAAATCACTTCATTGTGTTCTCAAAGCCGACCAGACTTTAACTTTTTCATGATTCGCTTAAGGAAAACCACGCTACAAACGTCGGACGGCAGCTTCTGGCACAAGTCGCGTGACGACAACTTATCAATACTGTGGGAATAAAAAATAATTGCTTAAGTCGACTTAAGCTCAAAATGACTTATTAGAAATAACGACACAATTTTTTCAAAAAAGGAGTTGAGCTATCTTGAAGAAAATTGGTATGCCTGCTCACGGGGACATGAGTAAGATGTTATGAAAATACTAGTGTCCGACCGAAGGTGGATGTTTAGCCGAAGCCGAAGCCGAACAGTCGGCAGAGTTGAAGACTTCGGCCGAAGACCGAAGGCCGAAGCCGAATGCAAAAAAAATTTATAGTAAGGAAACAAAATCAGTCTTTATTCATTTGACAAGCAAAAAAACGAGCCCGAAGCACTTTCGAATTTAATATCCCTCTCGGCACAGCCTTGCACCCGTCTTCGACGCTGGCTGCACGACTTGAAACTAATCGTTGACGACACTTGCGAGACTAAAGCATAGGTGGCGTCGATGCAAAATCCATACAAATGTCGCGAGTTTCGTGCACGACACTTTGCAGGACATGTCATTCATGAAGTCATGCATCCCATGCGTGGAGGAAGTCATACATGACTGGTATTCCGTAATGCAAACATGAATAAGTTCTTACAATTTTTTAAAAATTTAATTGTAATATTTATTATATGTATATACATACATATATAATTCTACTTCTTCTTGCGTGTTTATCTATCCCGGTCTATCCCGGGGTCCGCAAGTATATACATATATAATTGATTATATTAAATCTATTTAACAACTATTAACAAATCAACATAGAACGTGATTGCCAAACGAAATGCGAATGTCAAAATCGGCTTAGTTATAATAACGATGTCTTCGAAGACTTAATGCACGATTTTGTCTTGAACGACCGATTTCCGAAAGTGTTATTATTATTATTAAAATTATTATTATAATTATTATTATTATTATTCTAATTAAACGTATTATTATTATTATTATTTGAGTATTGCGCCTTAATGAATTAAGACGCAATCTTAAAAAAAATAGAGAGGCAGTAGCTTCTGAGTCTATCGGCCCTCGAATTTCTTGAAATAAACCCAAAACGGGAAAAATTAAAATAAAAAAAATTCCGGCCTTAACAAGGCCCAGTGGTGTACACACATTTAATATCAAATATTGTTTTTCCCTATTTAAAATTCCAAATACCTTTTGTTTTTAAAATTGTTAATTTCTCGATTTTGATCTCCCTCGTCGTGGGATTTGAATCCCGGAACTCTCGACTGGTGGTCGAGTGCTCTTCCTCGACACCGTCTTTGCCAAATTTAAAAGACTGGATTTTTTACGTTTATAAGTTTAAAGTCAAATTGTCAAAAGTTTTCATAATTTTTTCATTTTTGGGCTTGATTTGGGCGCGCATTGGGATCAATTTGGGCCCATTTTGATTTTTTTTGGGCTTGATTTGGGCACGCATTGGGCTCAATTTGAGACCATTTTGGTTATGTTTGGGCGCGCATTGGCTCGGTATGGGCACGTTTTTGTTAGATTGGTGCTTGGTTTGGGCGCGTTTTGATTTTTTGGCGTCATTTGGGCCCGATTTGGGCCTGCATATTTTTACTCGGGGAAGCAATTGAAAATCTATCGTGACTTTTTTCCTTCCATTAAAATGCAAAAATATTCGGCTAAAATATTCGGCGTTTTCTAGCCGAAGCCGAATATTAAGAATTGGCCGATTATGCCGATTACCGAAGCCGAACCTTCGGTCGGACACTAGAAAATACTAATAACTGCTCTAAAACCGGAGTTTTTCAAGATATTTTGATGAAATTGAATAGTTGAACATATTTAAAGCCAAGTTATTCAATCTCTAAAAATTGGAAAAGTGGGCGTGGCCGAAGGTCGTTTTTCTAAAATTGCCTCCTACACCCGAAATTAAAATAAGACTTGAACAAAAGTTGGCACTTGTGCTTTCTTTGTAGCAGGTGTGTCTGTGTCGGGTAGTCTATTGTCAGGTTCGCTTGACTATGTCACCCTTACCTGTTTACTTTTCCATTCGCGAAGCAACAGAAATGATTCAGTATGAAACTGAATTCGATTATAGTTTTTTTTTTTTTTGTTTTTGTTGCGACGTTATACACATGTATGTATTTTTGTATGAATCTGTTCATGCTAGAAACAAAAAATTTGAAAATTTCAATTTGGGCTGCATGCCCATAGGGAAATTTTTAAGTTGCCCTACACTTAGTGCCCTCGTCACCAGGTACTAGTGGACCAACTGTACCCGTGGCAATACATTCTCGTCTTGATATTTTGTTCCATTTTTCCATTTTTACTTAGGATCATACTCGGATCCCGATATACCTGTGTGCCAAATTTCGACTTGATTAGTCCAGCCGTTTCGGAGGAGATCCGACCACGGACGGACGGACGGACGGACGGACGGACGGACGGACGGACAAACGGACAGACGGACGGACGGACGGACAAACGGACAGACGGAAATGTATAAATCGAGTCAGTTTTTGATCCTGATCATTTCTATATATATATGTCTTTATCTACGGAGCTTAGTTCCGGCTGTTACAAGATTTGCACAAAACTAGTATACCCCGCTTACGCTGGGTATAAAAAGCAAAATTTTTCCGATTCCTAGATTTCTTTCGCTAGGAGCTAGAGCTCATTATCGCTAGCGACCAATTATTTTTTCGGCGTGAGACATCTATATATTATTTGATTGTATTATATAAGGCTAAAGTGCATAAGGAAAGTGCTTTTAATGTTCAGAAGAGATAAAAATAATTATTTGTGTCTAGTGTAATTAAATTAAAAAGCTTATAACGAACAACGTAGCTTTCTAGACTTAAACTGATGGACTAAACATGTTTTGAATACATTTTAGTCCTACCAGGCCTATAGAAAGGGGGGTGAAAAAATGGGATTTTCCTCTGGCCCGGACTTTCTGTAGGGACATGGGACTTTTTTTTATTTTTTATCGAACATCTCTTTAAGGGGAACACGGAAAAAAATCCCCCGGGCCCTAAATATCTATCTACGTGACTGACTCCTACACAAATAGATCAGGATTGTAAGATAAATGGACAATGACGCCACCTTATGGCAAAATACA